>CACVCL010029039.1:0-82578 GCA_902729485.2 Mus minutoides | reverse complement strand
CTAGGAACGTGTGGGGGTAGAGGTAGGGATGGGGTGGGCTGAGGAGGGGGAGAAGGGCTCCTGCTAGCTACCTCTCTGATCAGCTCTCCTCTGTGAGCTGAGGTAGTCAGATTTACTTGCAGCCTGCTCTTCTTGAATGATCCAAGCTTCCCTTTTTCTTTTCCCAGGTTCGGCCCAATAACTACAGCACCTTTTATGATGACCAGAGACAAAACTGGTCTATCATGTTTGAATCAGAGAAGGCCGCTGTGTCATTCAATAAACAGGTGACGTCTTATTACTCTTTCCTGTGCAAAGCCAGAGCACTTGTTTGGAGTCTTCCTTATTTTAGTTATGGCAAAACCACAACTGCTCTGTGTTATTAATGACAAGGTAAAGAATCCACTAAACTTGCTGTGTTTCAGGAAAAGAATAGATCTTACTGAAAATGCCTGAAGAAATGTTTAAAAGAGAAAATGGGGAAATATAAGCTTATTTGATTGAACACTTTGTTTTGCTGGACTGGAGAGATGGCCCAATGGTTAAAATGCTTTTTGCAGCTGGGTATGGCTGTGCATTCCTTTAATTCCAGCATTTGTGAGGCAAAGGCAGTTAGATCTCTGAGTTTGAGGCCAGCTTGCTCTACAAAGAGAGTTCTAGGGCAGCCAGGACTGTTACACAGAGAAATTCTGTCTCAAAAAAAAAAAAAAAAAGACTAGCAGAATCGAATGCTAGGTTTGATCCAGAGATCCTGCCTCAGTAAACACAGCAATCCAGGAAGACACCTGACATTAACCTCTGACCTCCAGACAGAGGTAGCCACATACCCATGTGCCCACACATGTGAACACACATACTGCACATGAACATACACATAAAAAAAAATCCCTACTTTTTTTGCTCTACAATTTTCTTAAAGATACATGAAACTTATAAAGTAACATTTCAAAAGACTGTCAAAATTTTATGAGCTCACTATAGAAAATGTAGAAACAATATTTTAAAAAGAATCATTTAAGGGGAAGTTGGTAAACTGCTTGCCATGTACATGTGAGGACTGGACCTTGATTCCTGGAACCATGTGGAAAAGGGAGAGCCAAGAGTGGTGGTGCATACGTGTAATCCCAGCACTGGGGAGGCAAACATGGGGACCCTAGGTTCACCAGGCAGATTGCAGAGCTTATTTGGATAGTAAGAGACATTTTTTTTTTTTAATTCAAGGACAGCGCCTGAGGACCAACACTCAAGTCAGTCCTTTAGCCTCCACACAAGTACATTCACACATGCAAATGTACCTGAACACACATGTGCACCACACAAACATAACCCATCCACACACACACAATCATACCTTCACTTCCCAGAGTAATACATATTAATACATTAAATCGCTTTTCAAAAACTGTGGAACAGGTGTAAGTATGCATATTCCCTCTAGAAGTCACATTACTGAAACTGATCACTAAGGTAAAGGTAGGAGGTTGGGTCTTTGGGAGGTGGTTCTGAGTGGTGACCCACTGTATATGTACTGTTATTTCCCAGCTGGATTGCTAAGCACTCTATGTTGGCCTGTTTAGTTTTCATAGCTACCTTGTAAGATTTGCAAAGCTCTTTTCTTCACTTTTGCAAGTGGGAACGGGTAGGTATCTGGAGATTAAGTTATTTGCCAAAGGTCAGACTTAAGAACTGGCAATACCTGGATCTGTACCCAGACATTCTGACTCCAGTGCTGACTTGTTGGGCACCCTGATTCCTGGCTGGATTACTGACTTCAGAATGGCTTATTTCTAACCTTGTAATCTTTGTTAGTGGGTGTAGCTGTTTGAGAAAGAATATTAGCAGCAATGGGATGGCTGCAAAGCTTAAACCAAGCTCATGCTCCTCTGATCTTGATCTCGCAGGTATGTGTGGCCAAGTGCAATAGCATTTCTTCCTTGGATGCAGTGCTGTGTCAGGACCTGGTTGCAGCAGAGGGCCCTGCTGTGGAAACTGGAGATTCTTTAGAAGTAGCCTATACAGGCTGGCTCCTTCAGAATCATGTGCTGGGCCAGGTAAAACAGCGTGCTCTGCAAGTTCTTTCTCTGTGTGTGACATGCAGCCTGCCATATGGGGAGTGAACTGTGGCCATTGTCCAGTAGAAACATTTAGGAAGGCTGAATTCATCTCCACAACTGCTTTTGGGGCACACTCATGATGCTTCTGTGCAAATGTGCTCAGAGCCTCACACCCTGTCTCATATTTAGGTGCAAACAGTTTCCCAAAGATAATTCATGTGTATGTCTTGTCCTCACTGCCAGTTTTAAACTTGAATATATCTTTACAAAAGAGATCTTATTTTTTTTTAAAGATTTATTTTATTTATTATATGTAAGTACACTGTAGCTGTCTTCAGACACTCCAGAAGAGGGCGCCAGATCTCGTTACGGATGGTTGTGAGCCACCATGTGGATGCTGGGATTTGAACTTATCACCTTCGGAAGAGATCTTATTTTTAAGCCTTCTCACTCTCTTTCCTTGCTTTTGAGACTAGAGCTCACTATGTAGCCTTGGATGGCCTGGAACTTGCTATGTAGACTAACCTGGCCTGGAGATCACAGAGATCTATCTGCCTCCGCCTCCGCCTCCGCCTCCGCCTCCGCCCCCGCCCCCGCCCCCGCCCCCGCCCCTTTCTTCAGAGTGCTGGGATTAAAAGCACATGCCATTGTGTTTAGCTATCATTTTCCTTTTAACAGACACTATAAATATGTTGCATTTGTTGTGTTTTTAATACTGTTAAGTTTTTGAGAGCAATGTGATATGATAGAAAGAACTGTATAACTTAAATAGTGTGAACGTATAGTATCACAGGTCTTTAATCCCAGCACTTGGGAGGCAGGTGCAGGCAGATCTCTTGAGTTTTGGGCCAGTCAAAGCTATATAGTAAAACCATGTATCAAAAATCAAGGAGTCACTATTAAGTTCCAATTGTATCCCAGTTTGACCTTGATCAACTCTCCAATTTTTCTCATTCGTGCATGGAGGTCAGTGATCGTTGCTCTGCTTTCTTGGAAGGACTGTTTTAGCACCAAATGAGTACATTTAATGAAAATATTTTATAGATGAAAAAGTGCTTCAGTTAATGGTGCCAGAAATGGGTTTGCCCCCAATTTGGCAAATTATTGTTCACAGTGATATTTATTGTGATAAACTCCAACCATGTTATAGTTCTGTCTTCTCAGTTTGGTCAGGAGCTCTGTGCCGTTACATCTGTCGTTTCCTGTTTGGGAAGCATTGACCTCCTTTAGTTGATTTTCATCATGATGATTATTGTTTTTGAAACTGACTGAATTTTTTTTTTAACTTTATCAAATGGCAGGTTTTTGATTCTACTGCTAACAAAGATAAGCCGCTTCGCCTGAAATTAGGATCAGGAAAAGTTGTCAAGGTAAAGGCCTGTTTTGGAATTTAGTTTAAATGTTGAGAATCTCCAACCTGTTCTTATCTAGAGTCTGGACATGCTTGGTTGTCAAGGAAGGAAAAGGTATTTCACACTGTCCACACGTGGGAGATGTTTACCTGTGAGAAGCTAGAGTGAAGAGGAGTGTATTTGTTTTCTTAGACTCCCTCTTTTTCATCCTGTGGCTCTGAGGAAGTAATCCCGTTGTCCCCACAGCCCCATGGAGAGGCGGCACTGTTTATTTAGCAGCTGCCACGTGTTTGGTTCTCATCTCATTGATTTGACAGCACGAGGAGCACTACTCTGGGATGCAAGTTGTAAATTTTGCTTGATCAGTGAACATTTTACATATGTGCAGTGTCATGTGTTGGGCATGTTAGAGCTTTGCACTGTGTCCACTCATCCATGTGCAAAAGTTTGTTTTCACTGTATTGCCTATGGCTGTTTGACCCAAATTCTTTGGAGAATTCTTTGTTCATGTGTATTTTGTCTGATGAACGTTTCCTCACTTCTGATGTCTATAGGGCTTAGAGGATGGGCTACTGGGCTTGAAGAAAGGAGGAAAGCGCTTAATTATCACCCCTTCAGCCTGTGCTGCTGGCTCTGAAGGAGTAATAGGCTGGACTCAGCCAACAGACTCCATCCTGGTGTTTGAGGTAGAAGTTAGGCGGGTAAGTGAAACTGGCCTATGTTCTTATAAATCAGATTCTGAAGATATAGATAGCTTTTAAAATAGAAATGGTAGGGTAGGATGAAGGTTGGGAAAGTTCTTTCCTTCAGGCATGAGGTCTGAGTTCAGTCTCCAGAACGTACATAAACATACTGACACGGTGGTGCAGGTTTGTAATGACCACACATATTTGTATACATAGTCATGCGTGTGTGTGCACATGCACACACACACACTCATGCTTCATAGGAGTTTCTGAAAGCTTTAGAAGAAATGATGAATGATTTTCTCTGAAAATGGCATTGGATAGCATCTTGTCTTTTTTTAATGTATAAAAATCTTGTCAGTAAGGTGTGGTGGGGCATATTTTTAATTCCAGCACTTGGGAGGCAGAAGCAGTCAGATATTAATGAGTTTATGGCCAGCTTGGTCTACTAATGAGTTTCAGGCCAGCCAGGGTGGCACAGAGAGACCCTACCTTTGAATATGTATAGTTTCTATACTAAAATAGCAACAACTTTTGGTTAGTTTAATGATTTCTCTAATTTCTCCAAAATGACCTGATATTATTAGGTTGTATGGTGCTGGTGACTATAAACTATAAAATACAGTACAAATAATGAATTTGCGGCTATCTCTATATAGTCGTTATGCTTGTCACAGCAGAGAGGTACTCTCCTAACGGGAGACCCTTTTCTCTGTTGGGTCATCTAATTTTACAGTGGCATGTCCCCAGATGCCTTTTTTTTTCTAAACATATAGATTCCCATAAGTTTTCTTTGAGCTCAAGGAAACCATGGGTAATAATAGACAGCAAACTATTTTGAAACTATTGATACTAACTTGTAAACATAAGCAAAGTTTTCTACTTTACCAGTAATCAAGAAATTAAAGCCAGGCATAGTGGTGCATGCCTTTAATTCCAGTGTTTGAAAGGCAAAGGCAGGTAGATCTCTATGAGTTTGAGGCCAACCTAGTCTACATAGTGAATTCCAGAAGAGCCAGAGTTACATAGTGAGACCCTGTCTCAAAGAGAAAGGAAGGAAGGAAGGAAGGAAGGAAGGAAGGAAGGAAGGAAGGAAGGAAGGAGGGAGGGAGGGAGGGAGGGAGGGAGGGAAGGTAGAAAGGGAGGAAGGAAGGGAGAGAGGGAGGGAGGGAGGGAAGGAGGAAGGGAGGGAGGGAGGAAGAAAGAAATTAAAGAAAGCATATGTGTGAGAGAAAAAAGAGACTGGTAGGGAAGCAATGAAGGAGAATGGAGTAGGGGTGAGAGATGAGGGAGAGTACTAAAATATACTTTGTGCAAAGATCTAGACATAGAGCTATTCATTAAAACATTGTTTGTGATAGTAATAAGCCGTCTATGTGAAATAAGTTTTCATAAGAGCATACATGTTAATGATTTCTGTTCAAGAATCCTTTGGAGTCTTTACCTTGTAGACCATAGCAGGAATGAGCATGACCTTGAGGTTAGACATGCTCTTCAGTAGCTGGAAACAATGAAGATAAGTACTTAGTGACGTGGAAATATATTCGTGTATAGCAGCTAAGCAGAACAGTACAAAGCTATGGCTCCATTTGTAAAAGCACACATGCGCTCATTCATACACACAGATGATGGAATGGTAGCTGAATCACAATTGTTTCCTTTGTCTTTTTTTCAGCATGCTTTGATTTTGCCTGTACTGAATAGGCAATAGCTTTTATGCTAAAGAATAAATAAATGAGAGTATGGAAGGGTGAGTGTGTACATTCTGTTCCACCCTAGGTGAAGTTTGCCAGAGATTCTGGCTCCGATGGCCACAGTGTGAGCTCCCGGGATTCTGCAGCCCCTTCCCCCATCCCTGCTTCTGACAGCCTCTCAGCTGATCCTGTTGTGACACCCCTACCATTGCCTCTCAAACCCGGGTAAGGCTGTGGCAAGCTCTGGGATTCTTCAACGTGGTTCCTGAGATGCAGTTTAAAACTGCAATCAATTTTTAGTAATTGAAAAGAACAAAAGACAGGATCAGGAAAACAATGTATCAGATTCATTTGACAATGGAGTAATAGCTGTCAAAGTGGTGCTAAGAATACCTGCAAAACTGAGCAAAGGGCAAAGGGCAGGAGTATAGAATGCAGGCCCATGGGAAAGTGGAGCTTTCAAGGACTATACAAATAAAAAGGAGCTAAAATTCTGTTTTAGCTCTTCAGCTGACTATTTCAAGAACAATGCTTTTAAGCCAGTTTAATTTGGGTTTGCAATTAATAGATTTTGTATTATCTCAGGATGTTTTATTTTATTTCAGGGAGCCGGGTCTTCGTTCCAAATCTAACTCTCTCAGCGAACAGCTAACTGTAAATACAGTAAGTATGATTCTGTACCCCTAAGCCCTGGAATGTTGTTTCATGTGCCTTGCATGTAGTTGAGAGCCACTGACTTAGTATAGAAATTAATTACTACTTTATTTATTTTATCCTACTTGGAAATCAGTCAGTAGACATTAGCCTGGACTTTTACATCCATAGATCTGAATTGTAGGTATATGGCCATGAGAAAATGATCTAACTTTTTAAACCTCAGTTTCTTCATTGTTACAGTGGAAATAATTTTCATGGCCCCCAATTACAGTTCATAACTCCCTGAGCACAGAGACTGTGTAAAGCTGTTTTTAATGAGCGGTAGCTGTGGTATTACTAGAGTGATGTGAAACTAGGAGTGAACCCCCAAGTAAAGCTCACTTCCATCCTCCAGTTGCCATTTGTTCCAAGAGCAATGGATTAAAAGTTAATCTTGGCTTTCTTTGTTGCTTATTCTGTGTGACCATGAAGAATTTACTCTGTAAACAGAGGTTTATTTTTTCATCTGTAAATTGATATAAGGAAATGAACACTTTTCAGTTTTTAGAATTATGTCTGGGATATTTTCAGTGCTTAAAAAGCATTGTTCATATTATAATAGATGCTAATATAATTTTATGTTATATGTATTTTATCTCAAAACGAACAAAATACTACCACTACTACCCCCACCAAAGATGGTGTGGGGGAGGGGCATTGGAGAGCACTCATTTACCTAAGCCAGTAGATATCCTCTACTTCCATTCTCTCAGAGGAATTCAGGCTTCTTCATCCACTGGGTGACTTTGAGCAAGTCACTGGTCTTGTTTCCCCAATGGTGAGAGGAGAGGACCAATTGTTATATCAGTACATTTGGATTTGAGTGCCTTTAGGAAGGAAGTAAAAGGTGGTTTGCTGCTGCTTGGCTTGGTCCATGCAGACTCTGAATGTGCTGCACATGGACTAGATGGTAGACAAAGAACTTCAAGCTCAAGCAAGTCTTCCCCTAGCACTGAGGACAGTAGGTGATGGGTGAAGCCAGGTCTTCCCTCCAGCCCTGTGCACATTCAACCACAGAAGGAAGCACTTCACTAACAATTGGTCTGATGTAGTAGAAACTGTTCTAAACCAAGTGTACATAAGCACTCTCATTTTGCAGTGGGACACTTGGTTAAAAGAGCTCATGCATATGAAAGCAATTCATTCCCAAGCTGTAGGGACTTAATATTATCAGTTCATATTATAAGTCTCATAAATTTGCATTGTATTTGGTATCATAAATAATTCTTGCTTTCTAGAAGAAATGGCTTCTACTAAGTAATAGAGGGTTAAAGGTTTTGGCACAAGGCAAAGAAGTAGAGCTGTTTGAAAGCAATAAACCTCAGTCACAGTGATGTTTATGCCTTCCTTTTAGAGTCCTGATACGGTGAAAGCCAAGCTGATCTCGAGGATGGCTAAAATGGGCCAGCCCATGCTACCCATCCTTCCACCACAGCTGGACTCCAATGACTCAGAAACCGAAGTACGTCCCCTTGGCTATATAGAGATGCATGCAGGTGCTGCCATCTTCTGTTTCTTTGCTTCAAATAAGTGCCTTTCCTGCTTCTAATCCAGAGTCACTGTTTGAGACCAGAGTAGGCGCATGTGACCCTTTTAACTGTGAGTAACCCATCCCCAAATGGAGGTTAAGTTCTGTACATCTGACCAAGAATTAGACCAAGAGGTTGCTTAGTGTTCAGTAACTGGGATCTGGAATCTTTATTGCTCATAATCTCTAGCTGCCTGCCTAGAAGTAATAAATCTGCTTCATGTTGAGAAAAAAGGGATCAATCTTAGACAATAAGATATGCAACCCATACAGGCTCTGTGTTCTATTTTTTAGGTTTCCTTTACTTTTAAAAAATGTCTTACTGTACTATTTTTTTTTAATGCACATGGGTGTTTTGCCTGCACGCATGTCTGTATGTCGACAGGTGCTCAGCTCTTCTAACTTTTTTTCCTTTGAGACTGAGTCTTACCATATTGCCTAGGCTTGTAAGTCCTAGGTTCAAAAGACTTCCTACCTCTGTCTCCCCAGCCTATAGAACTATAGGCACATGCCACTGCTTCTGGATTCCACCTGTGTTTGTTGATTGTGCATTTGGATCAACTTGGGAAATATTGATCATCTTACTGATGATAACTGTTGCTTAAATATCAAACTGTTAGCTTTTATGACTATATGTATAGTGCTTTTTCATATTTTAAAAATGTCATTTAGCAGTTCAAGATTTTATTGAAATCAAGTCTACCAGGCTTTTTGCTCTTGATGTTGTGCTTAGAAAGCATTCCCAGGGCTGGAGAGAGAGTTCAGCAGGTAAAGTGCTTGCTATGCAAACCTAAGTAGCTTCCCAGTACCCACATAAAAGCCAATGCAGTAGCTAGTACCTGTGATCCCAGCTCTGAGGAGGCCCTGGCAGAGGAATCCCTGGGGCCTGCAAGTCAGCCAAACTCGCCAATCAATGAGCTCTAAGTTGGTGGGACACCCTGATTCAAAATTAACGTAGAAAGTGAACCCATTGCTAAACTCTGACCTCAGCGTACACATAAGGGCACAAGTGCACCCACCCTCCCTTATACATACATGAACACATAAACATACATATACAAAGGAAAAGCATTTTTATTTTTGTACTTTAAAAACATAACATTATGACTTTCAGAAATATGATTATTCCATAAGACTATAAAGTAACTAAAATATATGATTGATTGACTTTTGAGATTTTTTTCATTTGATATAAAATGAAAAAAAGATATAAAATATGCTCTGAAATAGGCTTTATATTTTAGAGTATTGTCCTCTTTCCCCCTCCCCCCGAAAGATGTAAAATATAACATTTTAAATGGAAGCTTAGTGTTTTGTAATTGTCTTCCTGGTTTCTAGAAATGAAATTTGAATAATATAGTTCATTAAAATTATTTTTATATATAATTAATTAAAATTTAAATATAATTAATTAAAAATTTAAAATTACGTTATTGCATAATAATTAAAATTTATAAAGAAATAATATATTTAGGAAAGGGGGTATTTTCTTTATATATTGCTTTATAAACTGACTTTTAAACTTAATGTTATATCATAAATATCTCTGTGAATATCAATAGTATATGTAAAGTGTATTGTTAAAGTAAAGTGTATTGTTTTAAAGACAACTAGGTGGCCTTCTCTCTACCATAATTCCCTTTACTCTCCTGATAAACATTTAAGTTGATTTAGAATTCAGTAATTATCTAAAAGTGGGCTGATTTTCCCAGAAGAGAATATTTGGGGCTGGGGAAAGCTCTAAAGTATAAGAATAATCCAGAGATGACAGCCCTTGAACTGCAGCACAGCAAATTATATAGTCACATGACTCATGCTTCAAGACATCTTGTCCTTGCTTGAAGCAGGAATACAGGGCAGCTTTGCTCAGAGTTATAGCTTTGGTTTTATGAATTTTAAAGAATCTTTTAATAATAAGAGCTAACAGCTGGGTGCGGTAACACGCACTTTAAGCTCATCACTTTCAATTAAGGCAGAAACAGGAGGATCTTGGAGTTTGAGGCCAACTAGTCCCCATAGCAAGTTTCAGGACAGTCATGCTGCATAGAGAAACCTTGTCTCAAACAAACAAACAACAACAAAAGGCTTAGGACAAGGGTCCTGGACAGACTACAAAGCCAGCATGCTAGTGAGGTGCAGTGAGGTGCAGTGACTCTGCTCTGCTCTGTTCAGTTTTCTGTGGGTGCTCTGAAGTCTGAGACTGCTTGGCAGAAGAGTTGGGTAGCTGATGGTGGTTCTGTAGGACTGTATTAATTATTTGATATGATTCATAGGAAGAAGAGCTCTTACTCTTGCATAATTGAGTTCTTCCTTTGTACAACTCATATCCCTGACGACTGGCTTTCTGCCTGCCTTTCCTTCCTCTTTCTTGACTAGAAATCTTGTATTGTGAGCCGAGTTAGAGATAGGCAGCCTCTGTCTTCAGCTAAAACCTACACATAGTGATCAACCCTTGTGCTTCTTTCAGGATGCAACTGTTCTGCGAGGAGCTGGGCAGTCCCTTGTGACACCATCTGTCCAGCCTTCTCATCAACCAGCTCATCCGGTATTACCACAGATGGCCTCACAGGGTAAGAAAGGAACCTTGATAAGGCTTGGCCCTTGAGTTGAATCAGTATTTTCATCTGTGTTCCTTAGATTATTAACTAGTATTGTTAGTGCTGGGGCCTGGGTTAGGGACTAAGGCTTGTCAGTTTGTCTCTGAGTAGAATACTTTGAGGCTCAGATATATGTCTGCTGTGTTGCTTTGCCCCTTTAGGAAGTCTTTGCTCAGATTCTGCTGAAAGGACCTTGATAGAACTATCTCAAGTGAGGCTATGCCAGTGCCTGGCAAATATAGAAGGAGATGCTCATAGTCATCTATAGGATAGAACACAGGGCCCCCAATGGAGGAGCTAGAGAAATTACTCAAGGAGCTGAAGGGGTCTACAACCCTTTAGGTGGAACAACAATATGAACTAACCAGTACCCCCAGAGCTCGTGTATCTAGATGCATATGTAGCAGAAGATGGCCTAGTCGGCCATCATTGGGAGGAGGGGGCCCTTGGTCTTACAATCTTTATATGCCCCAGTACAGGGGAATGCCAGGGCCAAGAAGTGGGAGTGGGCGGGTAGGATAGCAGGGTGGGGGGAAGGTATAGGGAACTTTTGGGATAGCATTTGAAATGTAAATAAAGAAAATATCTAATTAAAAAAATTTTAAAAAAAGGAAGTCTTTGCTCAGCTGTTGAGACATCTCCATATGTGTTATTTTACACTTGTGTCAGCTGATGGGATCTGAGTCAGATGAACAAGAGAACACTGTTTCCACCTTTGCTAGGCTGCCCCTGGGCTGCTTTGGGAGGAAAGTGATCTGGTTTAAAGCCTGGGAATGTTGGGTGCCAGTCCAGACTTACAAGTGTGAAGGAAAGTTCCTAGAAAGAGCCCCACCTGGCACTGAACCTTCTGCAAGGCTGGCTAGCTGATGAGAACGTCAAGGATTGTGAAAAGTTAGGGGTCCACCAGGTTCAGACCAGTTGTAATTTATCTTGGGCTATCTTTAGCACCCTTAGTTGTTTGATATACAAAGTTTCAATCTTTTGATTTGACCAGTGAAGACTTAGGAGCTAGATGCCTGCTAACTCAGAGACAGAGAGAACACACAGCTGATCTTCCTCCTCAGGCTATGTCTCAGAAGGAATGATCCCCCACTCCTCCCAACTCACCATCTCAAAAAAACCTCCTTCAGACTGAATGCCCCTCTCTTCTACTTCCAATGTATCTCTCTATCTGTCCTCTTTTCCCTCTTATCTAATTCTGTGTTCACTTCCTGTCAACTGGTTGCTTGCTCTGCCTCTTGACCTGTTCTTAACAATAGTGGTTTTTATTTAATCCTATTTACAGTATTCAAGCAGGAAGTTCTTAGATTAAAGGTGTGTGCTAAGGTTGGGCCATACCACGACTAAAACCATGTTTTTTTGTTTTTGTTTTTTTAGTAAATAACACAATCTTAGGGTTCACAGTGTGATCAAACATCCTGCAACACTTAGTAGCCATTTATTGCCCCTCTATGTATGTAACCTAACATCTCTGTACTATTAGGTAAATCCTTTGGAATGTACAGAGTACTAGCCTCTACCAACCATAAGCTAAGAACGTGGTCAGATAGTATCTGAGGCCATAGTATCTGACTTTCTGAAACATGCCTCCCTGATATTTTTAAACCACTATGTTTTAAGTGTCATGAGAACTTCATGAGACTGTTTACTGTGTAGGAACTTGGGACGTGGAGTAACCTGAACCTTTGTTTTCACGACTTGGCTCCAAAATAAATGATCTCTTATCTCCTTTGAGGTGAGAGTTGTTTTTGCATTGACAAAACGAGCATGGATGGGGAACAGTAAAAGTACCTTGCTTTGTCTTAGCACCTCAGCCGTCTGGTTCTGGGCTCCAGACACCCTCTACTGCCTTGATGCAAGCCGTGTCCCTTGATTCTCACTCGGCTGTATCTGGGAATGCACAGAACTTCCAGGTAACTTCTTTAATTAATTAATTTCTTTGTTTGTTATTTTGAGAGAAGGTCTCACTATGTAGTCTTGGCTGGCGGTACACACACACACACACACACACACCCTACACGATCAGGCTGGCTTCAAACTCTCAGAGATTTGCTTGCCTCTTGTCTCCTGAGAGCTAAGATTAAATGCACCAGCACATCCAGCCCTCAGGTGACAATATTATTCTAAAACTCTTTTAGTCATGAGATATAATTTATGTTCTTATATGAACATAGAAGAGCCCTCTCTCCTTTTTACACAGCAGCAGTTCTCCAAGTCAAAGCTTGTCATTTTTCCTTCCCTAAATTACTGCTCTCTTGTCCCTAAAACCACACAAAGTTTTCTGTTTGCAAGTTTTTGTGAAGATTAAGTGCAAGAATAAGCAAAGTACTTACTAAAGGCCTGGGCCTGGCACCTAGCAAAGTTCCCGTTAGTGCATATAAGATAGCAAGAGCTGCCTCTCCTGCCCTACCCACCCTGGAGGCAATTCTGAGTGGAGATGTAGGAGCTATGGTGGGCAGACTTTGCTCCACTAGGATAAGGGGAATCAAAACTGAGAAAAGGCTCCCACAATGGAAAATCCCTCTGCCACAGAGTAAGATTTTTTTCTAATAATTAATGTTTGGGTTGTTATATTGTCCTTGGAAATAAACTAGTGTTCCTATAGGGAAAGAGTGACCGTTCTTAAAATGATAGTTGTTGTTTATTGAGCATTTGCCTTGTGCCAGGCACTTAATCTGGCAGTTGTTGGGGTCTTTGCCTGTATTAATTAGCTCATATAATACAGCAAATATAATTTGCCTGTATCATTTAGCTCATATAGCAGGTTCCCAAAGCTTTCATCTTCCTTTCACAGTTGCCATACTTCAGTTCAGAAAAACGAGAGCTCTGGTCGCCCAGATAAGCATCAGGATCTAGTATGTGGAGGCATACGCCTGTAATCCCAGCATGAAGGACTGGAAGCAGGAAGATCAGGAATGCAAGGTTATCCTCAGCTATATAGTCATTTTAAGGCCAGCCTGAGCTACATGAAACCATGTCTGAAAACACACACTAACAAAACAGAATCTAGAGGCTGAGCAATGGATCACTCAACTGTTAAGAACCCACCATATTAGGTGGCTTGGAACCCCTCCCCCCCTTATTTGTCCATACATAGATACATAGACACAGATACATAGACACAGATACATATAGATTTTAAAAAGCAACTTTAAATTAAAAAAGAATCTAGCAGGGGAGAAGCATTATGGAAAATCTCAGAAACTGGCTGGCTTAGTTAGGAATTTTAAAAAATAACCTTTTCTTTCCTTCAAAAAAAAACTAAACAGGATTTGCTTAGTTTAAATTTTCCTTAAAAATAGGCCTGATAATAGGAAATAAATTCCCACTTCATTAAATCATATGGCCAGAGGACTGGGTAGCAGCCCAAGATTCCTGTTCCTCCGGTTTTGGTAGGACTGGAGTGACCAGATGCCATCAAGTCCCATAGACAATTGCCTAACCCTGATCTCATCATTTCCAGCGTTAGTACCTTTAAACCTCCTCCCTGGTTAATGTACTTTGTTCTATCACAGGAAACTAAGTAACTTGTCACTTTCTCAGCCCTATGCAGGTGTGCAAGCCTATGCATATCCCCCGACACCCTCAGTTACTTCCCAGCTGCAGCCTGTTCAGCCCTTGTACCCAGCACCACTGTCCCAGGCTCCCCACTTTCAAGGTAGAGAATAACTTCCTCCTTCCGGTTTTTCATCTTCCACCCTTGCTGGGTTCTCCTCCTCCCATTCTGTTTTCATTTTCCTCCAACAGCTCTCCACCCTTTCTTGTCATTGTTTGTTTTAGCAGCTTGATTGAGATGTAATTTAGATACCATATGATTTATTCAAATATATAATTCAAAGAGAGCATGCATTATAGTACATATTGTATATCTGTGTGTGTATGTGCATACATATGAATGTGCAGTTATGCACACCTGTGTATATGTGGAGAAGGGCATTGGATGTCTTCCTTTATTGGTTTTGAGACTAGGTCTCTCAGTGAAGTAGAAATCTGCCATTTTGGGTAGACCAGCTAGCCAGGAGCTTTCAGGAATCATCTGTGTCCATCCCCCAATGCTGGGCTTACAGGTGTGTAAAAACCATGCTCAACTTATTTGATTGTTTTTAGACAGATACTGAGGTGTCACATTCAGGTCCCCGAGCTTGTACCAGCTGAGCATCTTCCCCAGACTCCAGGAAATTATATATATATATATATATATATACACACACACACACACACACACACACACACACACACACACACACACATATATATTTTAGGAAATGTTCAGAATTGTGCATCTGTCACAACAATCCATTTTTAGAACACTTATATCTCCCTCAAAGGCCCTTTGTGCCTCTGTTCTGGGTGTTTTTCCTTCCATGCTCTCCCACCAGCCCTTTACTGACAAGATCTCATAGCTGATAGTGCAAGAGCAAACACTGGAGGGCATTGGGAGGAGGCAGGCACTGCCGTGGACAGTGAGTGACTGATGAAAACTGTTTTGTTGCCAGGTGTTGTGGCACACGCCTTTAATCCCAGTACTTGGGAGGCAGAGGCAGGCGGCTTTCTGAGTTCGAGGCCAGCCTGGTCTACAAAGTGAGTTCCAGGACAGCCAGGGCTATAAAGAGAAATCCTGTCTCGAAAAATTTAAAAAAAAAAAAAAAGAAAGAAAGAAAGAAAGAAAGAAAGAAAGAAAGAAAGAAAGAAAGAAAGAAAACTGTTTTGTTAAAAATTGTAAATTATGAAAGTAATTCACTATAGTAAAAATGTCAGGCAATACAAAGTAGGATAAAGTGTGCTGTCTGTCATTAAACTTCTGTCCGTAGGAGAGCATCTCTCACAGTTGCTTGGGTAACTTTGTGTGTATTTTATGCACTTAGGCAAGTGTAGGTGTCTTTTGTAAACAAGGCAAGTGAAATGTTGATGGATATGTTGGTTTCCTGCTGTGGTGTGCAGCCTGTCTTTTGCTTGGTAATCACTTTGGCATCAGGATAGTGGCAAGAGGAAACAAGTTTATCCAATAGCCTAAGTTTCATTTCTGCAGTAGGAAGGGCTTCGTAAATGCAGCCTTTGTCTGGAGCCCTGTTCCTTTTCCATCTTTGAAACACTTTGACATGGGTCCAACCTGACATTTCCTCTGGCTCACCACCTCTCCATCCACTGCTCCCACAGACACAGCTACATATGTTCATCACCAAAAGGTTAATATGATTTTTTTAAGGTGCTACTTTTGTACCTGGTGCATGGTCTTTTTTCTACACTTGAAATCACCTCATTCAAAAAATTGTTTTTAAGACAGAATCTCACATAGCCCAGGCTGATCTTGAACTCTGAATCTTCTGTTTGCCTTGTGAGTTACAGTCACCTGCTACTATGCCCATCTTGCATTTATAGTACTGTATTGTAAGGATTTGTTTATGTGTCAGTTTCCCAGCTGTAGCTCACTAAGATCTGGAAGCATAATTTATTCTGTCCTCCTTGTGCCTGTGCAATGCCTGGCATGCAGTTGGATGAATGGGGAAACAATGTAAGTGTAGGATCATAGCAGTTCAGAGTGGATACACTTGGGCCAGTGTGCATTTGAACCAGATTCTAGCTCTTGGAGCATTTTACAGAACTATAACTTAGTTATTATTATCTTGGGAGTCCTTTAGTGTCTATTGCCTGTTCTGTGCTTCTCCTGACAATGTGAAATTGCCTATCATGTTTCCTCATGCACGGCCCTTTCTTTCCTCTGCTAAAACTGCCCTTGACTTTCCCATACATAGTTCTCTCTTTCCAGGCTTGTAAGTTCCTTTTCATGTCTGTTTAGGATCAGGTGACATGATGTCCTTTCTCATGACCGAAGCCCGGCAACACAACACTGAAATTCGAATGGCAGTCAACAAAGTGGCTGATAAAATGGATCACCTCATGACTAAGGTGACTGAGTCAGAGCTGAGAGTCTGTTGAAAATGGGGCTGTTGGGCCAGAGATGGCTCAGCAGGTAAAAGCACTTGCTGAACAAGCCCAGAGACCTGAGTTTGATTTCTGAAATTTCTCAAGAGAGAATCAATTCTTGTTCATTACACTCTGACTCCCGACCCTGTGCCATGGTACAGGTGTGTGTACATGTCCATACTCACACATATGGGCACACCATAATAGAGAGACACAATAAAGATGCACTGTTTAGATAAATGAAATTGTAATGTGGAAATAATAGCAGGCTGGGTGGCAGTTCAGTGATGAAGAGCACTGGCTGCTCTTACAGAGGACCCAGGTTCAATACCCAGCACCCACATGGCGGCTCACAATCATTCATAACTCCAGTTCCAGGAGACCTGATATCTTCTCATCTCTGATGAACCAGGCACATATATACGTGTTGGCAAAACACTTAAGACACGTAAAAGAAAATAAATAAATCTAGAAACATGGTTTTTAATTTTAAAAAGAGATAATAAATTAAAATGTTAAAAGGGGGTGGGTACAGGAAGTAGACACATCATAGGATGTAAGTGGGAGCAGCCGTAGCTGTAAGAATACTCTTCCTTGGTTTCCCATATTCACGGTCCTTGGTCATTTTCCTAGAAGAGTTATCATCTTTACTTTGGGATTGGTTTAGCAGAGAAAATAAGTTTACATTTAGATATTGTTTCAGAAATGTCTTAGCTCTCTTAGAAGCATGACTGGTCCTGGGTGACTTGTATTTTCCACTTAAACATGCTCATAGCCTTCCTGGCTTCCCTTTTGCAGGTCGAGGAGTTACAGAAGCATAGCTCTGGCAACTCCATGCTTCTTCCTAGCATGTCGGTCACAATGGAAACAAGCATGATTATGAGCAACATCCAGCGCATCATCCAGGTGAGGAGGAGGGAGAACACGACGGCCTGGAGGGCTTGTTCACACGCCCTCCCCAGATGTGCTACCCTTAAATCTGTCCCCTCACCCCAGAAATAGCATGTGTTGAGTCCTAGAGTTGGGAAAACCATTATGGCTTACTTTGTTCTGTGGCTTCTCCTTTCATTTTAGTTATTTTCCTTGTCACTGTGACCAAATACTGACAGGAAACAACTTAAGGGAGCAGTTTCTCTTGCTTCCTGGTCTGAGAGCGCGCAGCCCAGTGTGGCAGATAGGAGTGGTAGTGGAGTGGAGACAACTGGACTCAGTGAGCAGAGAGCCAACAGGAAGTGGAACCTGGCTGGGAACACCCTCAGTGGCCCACTTCTTCTAATTGGACTCCACCACCAGTCCACCCCAAGCTGGCACTCAAGTATTTAAACATATGAGTCTATGGGTGGCATTTCAGAACCACAAGTATCTGTATTATACTAGATACTACATTATATTAAGGTATATTATACTATATTCTACATGCTACATAGCAGTATGACTTATGTAGTCAAAAAAACCCCAAAAAACACACACATGCTTTATAGGCCTATTTTAAACTCTCCTTTCATTTTATGACCATATCAATCCTCAGCCTATCTAGCCTAGTAATTATAATCCAGCTAGTATAATTTGATTTGCTACTTTAACAGTTACATCTCTGGGAAAATAAGTTTTAGTGTTTGTTTCACAAGGCCATTTGTGGGTTCAAGCTGTTTTGCTATACAGTTTGGGGATCCAATCTACCATGGCAGGGAAGATACACCAGCAGAATATGAAGTGGCTGGTTACATTGCAGCTACAACCAGGAAGCAGAGAGTGGAAGGGAAATGGAACTTTCAAGATGCTTCCTGACCAACTGGGCACTTGGAAGGCACTTATCTTGCATGTTGTGTATTTGAATTTAGGAAAATGAGAGACTGAAGCAGGAGCTCCTTGAGAAAAGCAGTCGGATAGAAGAGCAGAATGACAAGATTAGTGACCTTATTGAACGAAACCAGAGGTAATGGCAGGGCCGAGGCAGGGCTGGGGATGGTGGGCAAAGGGTTTAATGTACATTTGTCCACTATAATGCACACTGTTAAGGGGAGTATATTCGTTACAATTCTCCTCTCTACACTTTGTTATGTTTTGTTTTTTGAACCCAAGCACCTTGCACATACTGAGTATGGGATACTTCTGGGCCGTAACCTGTTCCCCATCCCATGTATTTTAACCATTTCTGTTTCTCCTCCTTGTGTGAATTATTTGTTCACCTTCAGTACGAAAGGCTGAGGTGGCTGTGGTTGGTGTAAGACCCACCTGCAGTTGACTTTCAGCCCTGCACTTCATTTATTGTGTGGCTTTGGATATTTTGTTTATGTCTGCAGGCCTAGCTTTCTCAGAAAATGGTGTTAAGTAGAAAACAGTGTCCTCTCTTCTCTTTTCTGTGTGAGCTATTTTATCAACCAGAACTCAAACAGCCTCATTGATTTGATAAAGCCAATTTTATAGCTTTTAGAGGGTCCTTCTGGGCTTGGTGGAAGGTAGAAAGGTAAACAGATGTAGTCTCACTTCAGTGTTTCGCTTGTCCAGTGTTTTTGTCTCTCACGTGAGAGGATTAGAAGAGTGTGTCTCTCCTTCTTTCCCCTGAGAGTCTTCTTACCCCTTTTCTCTTTTCTCCCCATCTCCCATTAACATGCACCCTGTGAATGCCTCTCTTCAATATGCAGAGAGAATCATCTCTGACCCAGGTTGCTACCCCCTTCCTTGGTCACTGCAGGTAGCAATGTGATTTTATATTGTTATTTGGCCTCTTAAAAATTGCAAAGAAAATTCATATGGATATTTGGCTTGCTATCTGTGCGTCATGTATGTGCAGTGCCTGGGAGATAGAGCTGGATCCCTTGGACCTGGAGTTATGGATGGTCGTGAGCCACCATGTGGGTGCTGGCAACTAAACCAGGGTCCTCTGCAAAAAACATTGAAGACTCGTAACCCAGGAGCCTTCTCTCCAGCTCCTTTCACATTGTTTCTGATGAAGGTATAGAGCAATGTTGTGAGGACTGAGGGCCTTGTGCCTGTCAAACATTCAATGCTTCGTGAATGTTTTCTTTGCTTTTATTTCTGCCTCAGGTATGTTGAGCAGAGTAACCTGATGATGGAGAAGAGGAACAACTCGCTTCAAACAGCCACAGAAAACACACAGGCAAGAATTTTGCATGCTGAACAAGAGAAGGTAAAAATCACTGGGCCGAGGAAGGCCCAGGTCGGGATGCATTGAGGTGTGGAATAGTCCTACATAAGAACTTCCCAGTTTCTGCGCAGCAGGATATTTGCCATCTTTGGGAAGAGACCTGGAAATCCTCCAGCAGATTTTCATGTATTAATTACCTCTAGATCTGTTTTGCTAAATGTTTTGCAATAAGCTGACTCAAAAACAATGATTGAGCCGGGCGTGGTAGCGCACGCCTTTGATCCCAGCACTTGGGAGGCAGAGGCAGGCGGATTTCTGAGTTCAAGGCCAGCCTGGTCTACAAAGTGAGTTGTTCCAGGACAGCCAGGGCTACACAGAGAAACCCTGTCTCGAAAAACCAAAAAAAAAAAAAACCAATGATTGAATTAGGGGTGCTGTTTTATGCCTGTAACCCCAGCTTCTGCCAGGCATATGCGGGCGAATCTGTAGTTCAACAGCAGCCTTAGCTACATAGTAAGATCCTTTCTTTAAGAAAACAGAAAACAAAAAGAAAAAAGTCCAATTGCCTGTCTTAATAATTTGATAATGGTGAGATTCTTATAGTTTGCAAGAATCAAAAGAAAATTTCTGTTATGCCATGTAACATGTGTATGTTCTTAGTGGAATTTTAGACTCTAATTTTCTCCTTTGTCTGTATCTAGTATATTATTCATTTTGGTCTGACAAAAGCATTTTAAAGTGCAACTTTGGAGCCAGACAGGTGGTGCATGCATGTAATCCCAGCATTGGGAGGCCAAGAGAAAGGATTGTTGTAAGTCCACACTGAGATACATAGCAAGTACCAGGCCAGGCTGGGCTACATAGTGAGGCATTGCCTTAATGAATACAATGCCAGGTGAGGTGCCATATACCTTTAATTCTGTTATTTGAGATAAAGAAACAAACGGATCTCTGTGAATTCAAGGCTAGCCTGGTCTACACAGTAAATTCTAGGCCAGTCAAGGCTACATAGTGTGAAATAAAACAAAAGGAAAATAGTAAGAGTTGGATATAGTGACAGACACCTATAGTCCTAGAGCATGGGGTTTAGACACAGGAGTATCAGGAGTTGGAGATCATTCTCTGTTAGGCACAAGGTTGGAAGCCAAAATTTGAGCTATGCAAGCCCCTGCCATAATAGACAAACAAGTAAGGAAAGGCAAGGGTGATGAATTACTGTAGTCCTTTCAGATGGACAAATTTTAACCTCCTTTGAAAAGCACTGAGAAATGTGCTAGTGAGTCTTGGGATTGAGATCAACTACTTCTAGAGCCCAATTTTCTTCTTCTTGTCTACTGGACACTATCCAGAACAGATCCCTTCTTATTTAGGTTATCACTCTTCAGCTGGGAAATCGTTGCTTTTATCTTGTATTTTTTTCATGAAATCTTAAGCAAAATTGAACAGAATGGACACTGTAACTTGTAGTGTTGACATGCTTTCTTATACTCTGATAATAAGGATTTCTTATTTATGGTTTAAGCTATCTGTTTTTGCTTAACCACAATGTGCAGTTAGTAATATCTTTGGCCTGTGGCCGGTGATTTGAATGAAAATGGCCCTTATAGGCCCCAGTCATACATTTAAATGTTTGGTTCCCAGTTGATGGACCTTTTAAGGGGAGTGTGGCCTTGTTAGAGGAGTTGTATAACTGAAGGTGGGCTTAGAGGTTTCAAAAGCCCACAGCAGGCTGGGTCTTGCTCTCTCTGCCTATAACTTGTGGATCAGATGTGAGCTCTCAGCCACTGCTCTAGTACCATGCCTGCCTGCCTGCCTGCCTGCCTGCCTGCCTGCCTGCCTGCTTGCTACCATGCTTCTTACCACGATGATTGGGGATTAATATTTTGAAACTGTAAGGAAGCCCTCAGTGAAATGCTTTTTCCACCCTGTAACAGCACTAGAACAGTAATTAAGACAGCCAGGTATCATCAAGTGACCTGCACAACCTCCTCCTGTTCCATTACTGTTTTTTTTTTTTTTCCCCATTGCTACTGCATTCATTGTTGTGGCTGTCTATTAATGACCTGGTCATGGTCAACAGCCTGGAACTTCATTGTTCTCCATGAAATGTGCCCTATGAGTATGTCTCCTATCTCTAGTTTTATCTTTGTTTTTCCTCTCCTTTTCCTTTATCTCCCCACTGCAGGCCTACTGGGGTAACCCAAGTATACTCTTTATCCTCATTGGTACTATTCAGGGATAAAATGGTGACTATAACATAGTCTATAGACCAGAGACATCCCAACAGAGGGTTAGCTACCTCAGAATCCCTTGCGAAACTTGATCAGAACTACATATTTTGAAGCCTCATCTTCTGGGATTTTAACTTACTATATGCAGCCAAGATAAAACTTTTCCTGTATTCCAGTACCTACCCAAGTATATGAGTCACCTCTCTTGTCATAGTCTCTGGATGTGGCATCTGGATACTTTTGTTTTTACTCAAGTTCAACTTGTGACTTCCATGTTGGATATCACTGTTGTATGTACATGTAGTCACAAGTATGTTCCAATAAAACTTTACGCCCCAAAACAAGTAGTGCTCCAATTGGTCTATGAGTAACTCAGAGTTTATCAGGCTCTTACTTAGCTTGCTAATCCACTTGTGGTTTTGCATTTTAAAACTCAACAGGTGTCTGGCACTGAGCTCAGCAGTGTCCTGTGTGTAATAGCTAAACAACAGGAGTAGATCAACAGTAGAACTGCAGCTCACACCTGCCTGGTGTCCTCTAGAGTCTAGATGTGCCCCAGGGACCCTTCCAGCTGATGACTAGGGTACCATGTATTCCTCTGATCATCATTATTTCAGTGAGATGGTTTACACCTTTAGTGTCCCCTGGTAGTTGTTTTTTCTTATTTATTTGTGTAAGTTCTCACTGTGTAGCCCGGGTTTGTTCAGACTAGGTTTTGGAATGTAGCCCAGGTTAAGCTCAGACTCTCCAGCCTCCCTTTTTAAACTACTGTTGTCTGAGACAGGGTGTCACTATGTAGTACTGGCTGGTTTGAAACTAGCTATGTAGACCAGGCTGGCCTTGAACTTTAAGCGATGTGCCTGCCTCTGCCTCAGAGTGCTGGGGTTGAAGGAGTGCACCAGCTTTAGTCTACTCTAGCACTCTCCGTGTGATCTCTCTTAAATGGAGAACAGCAGTTCCCTTCAGGAGGCAGATTTCTGCTGCCAAGCATTGCTTAGAAAATATGGTTAAGTGTTCAAGGAGTATTTGGTAAGTGGAGCTATGTAAAATCAGTTTTCTTATAAAGTAATGATTCAGAGTGGAAGACCAGTTAGAGGAGCTGAGCTTCATGAGCTTACTTTAAAAAGCACAAATCTTGGCTGGCCCAGAAGGAAGAAAGCACTTGCTCAGGGGCTCATTCTCAGCCCCATCCTCTTACACCAGCGTGTGTCTCTGCTGCTGTCTCTGCTGCTGTCTCTGCTGATGCTGCTTTCTGCTTCTAGAGTCAGTGCTTTCTTGTCTTAGAATCCTTGCTGGGTTCCCAGCTCCACCTCAACAGTCTACATTGTTCCAGAGTAGAAACCAGAGAGTCCTCCCACTACCATGTCAAGTTTCTGCTTACTTCCTTACCTCCTGGACATTGCTATCCTTGACAATTTTTAAAATATTATGATTATGTCTATAAATAGCTTCATACACACACATAGTAACATGCACTCTTTTCTAATTTACAAAAGTTGGATCTGTTCATTCTAATAAAATACCCATAACATAGAAATTACCTATAATCCTTACACTCAAAGATATCCATGGTTAATATATTATTGTTGTCTTTGGGTAAGGACATGCATTTGTGTGGGAGTATTTCTATGCTTCTGTAATAGGCCTTTGTAGGTAAGAATCTGAGATAGAAATGTTTGAAGCTGATCATAGCAGTGCATGCCTGCAATCCTAGCACTTGGGCTGGGGTAAGAGGATCATTAACTTGAGGCCAGTCTGGGCTAAATAATGAGATGCTGCTTTAAAAGAAATTGTGGGGAAGCACTTTTGAGAGTCCCCTACTCTGTCCTTTTAGACAAGATGTGTCTTTAAGGTCTTGATAGGTGTTCTGCTCTAATTGGCGAACTCTCTAAGCTATACAGAGGTTCAAAGCTGTCTGAGTTCTATGTTAGTTCAGTTTTCATGGGCTGTGTGAGGTAGAATAGTAAGCTTTACTCTTTATTCTGTGTTAGGAAGATGAAGCCCACTCTGGAGATTCTAGATTAAAAATAATAATCCAAATGCTTACTGTCTTAGTTAGGGATTCTATGGCTGTGAAGAGGCACTGTGACCATGGGAACTCTTACAATGGACAACATTTAATTGGGGCTGGCTATCATGGTGGAAAAGCATGTCTGTGTACAGACAGACACGGTGCTGGAAGAGCTAAGAAGTTCTTACTCCAAAAGCAGCAAGAGACAACTGACTTGAGTTTTTGAGACCTCAAAGCCTACCCCCATAGTGACACACTTCCTCCAGCAAGGTTACACCCATTTCAGTAAGGCCACACCCCCTCATAATACCACTCTCTATGGGGCAAGCATTCAAACACACACGAGTCTATGGGGATCATTCGTACTCAAGCATTGACACTTACTGTAAAGAGCATTTATACTCTCAGATCCATGGCCTGGTTATTTTGAAGTCAGACACATTTTTGTGTCATTTCTAGGGGAGTCAAAATACCAGACTTTAAATAGAAGCTAGAAAGTTGATAAAAAAATATTTGGGAATAAGGCAAGGAATAGATAATTTTTTTGTATATGTGATTCTAGGGGTTGAATTTAGGGCTTAGTACATGCTAGGCAAGTGTCCCACTACTGAGATATAGCCTCACTCCCAGCAATAAGTACCATGTGTGCACAGTGAATACCATCAGAAGCTACAAATAATAAAAGAAAGTAGACAGCTGTAAACTGTGCACTAAAACACACAGCGTTGTGGAGGGAATCATGGTGTCAGTATCACAGCATAGGAGAGTCAGTCCAACCACAGAAGCAGGTCTGATCCCACAGAGCACCCCACACTGCCCTGCCAATGTCTGAGTCGGGTGCTGTGGAGCGGCAGTTCAAGGGAACCGATGCAGTAGCTGGCTTTTCTTGACCGTCTGTCATCATTGTTGTCATCATCTCTAGTGCTCAGAATACCATGTGAGATTTCTCAGTCATCCCACCTCCATCACCCGGTCCCCGAGGACACCTGGGCTCTTTCAGCTGGTGCTTGTCTAGCATAGAAGTGTTAGGAAGTGGCATAAATGCTATTTCTCATCAGCTTGATTCAACTTTTGGCTAAAGGGTGATGAAACAGGTAGAATATGTTCCTGATGGAGGAAAACTAACAGTATACAAAATTTCACATGGATTTACTCTGATCTAGCGGTTCTGCATCTAGAAATATTCTAAAAGGCTCTTGCATGCTGAGGGGATCATTGTATACAATGGAGCTAAGATGCTCATAGGTGTGATGTGAAAGACCAGAAACACTCTATGTGTGCTACAATACAGAATAAACTACCTCACATCCACACACTACAATATGATTCAGATTTTAAAAAGGGGGGAGGGGAGAAGACCCATATGTACTATTGAAGAATGTATAGCATATATGCTGGAATTTTTTTTTTTTTTTGCTGTTTTATCTGGAATGTGTGAAGAATGTATATAAAGAATCACTTTATACAAATGGGAATTTGAATACACACGTCTTTTGCTACATTTTTATTTATATCTTTTGTGTTCATATAAATATGTGGGCATGCATTTACTACAGTGCACATGTAGAGATCAACTCTCCAGTATCAATTTTCTCTTCCCACCATGGGAGTCCTGGAAATCAAACTCAGGTCTTGGCAACAGGCGTCTTTATCCACTGAGCTATGGTGCCAGCTCCTGAAAAAGATATTTCTCTATGGTTATCAGAATGAGGCAATATAGAACTGGATAAAATGGGGTTTGTCACTGTTTACTTTTTAAAGTCTTTTTTAAAAAATTGAGCAAAAGAACATTATCTTTTTAAAGAGTAATTTGTGACAAATCATTTTGAAAGACTCATGTAAAATATAATCTGATCAGCAAGAAGAAAGTAGAAAGCACTCAGGTTCTCTCTAGATTGGCTATTGATGCAAAATACCCGCAAGTTCTGTCCTTTACATCCAGACCATGTTACAAAAACAGAATAATATTTAACATACTATTTGATAATCTACTTATATTCTTCATTTAGCAGTAGGTTCCAGCTGTACTCCATGACACTGAGTGTTCTTTTCAAATATAATGTTGATAGTATACGGATGCATGGTTCCTATTTTACTTAAGTCTTTTCAGTGTTTTGTGTTAGGTTTTTTTTTTTTTTTTTGGTTTTTTTCGAGACAGGGTTTCTCTGTATAATATAGCCTTGGCTGTCCTGGAACTCATTCTGTAGACCAGGCTGGCCTCAGAAATCCGCCTGCCTCTGTTCTGTTACAACTTAATGCTGCATTGAACAGCCTTAAAACAAACTTTTGTCATCTCCTATAGTACTTGTTTCTTGTATATTTGCTTTTGAAACAGTCTTGTTACATAACAAAGGCTTGTCTGGAACTCCTTATCCTCCTGCCTCAGCCTCCCAAGTGCCGGGATTTCAGCTGAGAAGCACCACTTTGCCTTGTTGAGTACTTACTAAGTATAACATCGTTCTGCAACAGAATTCAGCCTGAGACCTTGGGCACTTTCCAGGTGTGATTTTAGTCCAGTGCAGGGGGAAGGTATCCTTTCCTCCCTTCCTGTCTGCCAGTCCTGTCAGCTTAGAGTTACAGGAGGTTGACTCAGCACATGGAATGCCTACGTCCACAGTGATGCTACCTTTGTCCCTGTGCAGGCCAAGGTGACAGAGGAGTTAGCAGCAGCTACTGCACAGGTGTCTCACCTGCAGCTGAAAATGACCGCTCACCAGAAGAAGGAGACAGAACTGCAGTTGCAGCTGACAGAAAACTTGAAGGAGACGGATCTTCTCAGGGGCCAAGTCACCAGACTCCAGGCTGACCTCTCAGGTAAGCTCTCAGAGGAGAAGGGCAGCACGACTCCATTTAAACTTGAGTTAAATGGCGTCTTTCCTCTCAGTCCCTTTAGCATAATGTTCATGGCACTCGTGAAGGACTGAGCTTCAAGGGAGACTGGTATAAAAACTCCTCAGTTGTTTTACATAGATGGGAAGACAGCTCTCTCTCAATTCAGTAGTACTTGATGAGTCCGCACTGTTTCTCTGTGTGAGGAAGTCCTGACTCATAACTTGGCGGATTGTGAAGGAGCCCTTCCTGCTGTGGTTTCCTCCTTCCTGGAGAGTGGATTGCAGTACTGCAGCCTGGACTGGAGGCCCAGAGCTCTGCCATAAGCACAGCCCTGCTGACTGCTCTGCTGACCGCCCATCTGTTTTGCTTTTCATTGTGTTTTCTTGGAATAGCTGTGTTTAGAGGGTGTGCTCACTTGGCAAGTTCGTCATCATAGTATCTCCAGTCCGCTCTAAAATCTGCCTCTCACAAGTTCTCCAGCTTGTTCTAGACCATCTGGTCTTTCTTTAAACCCTTTATCTCTTTTTTTTTTTTTTTTAAGAGTCATTATCCCAGTTCCATAGGTTTTGGGACTGGGTGTGGTTATTATAGGTTGTCTTTGATACTAAAAATTTTGAAGTACAAGGCTTGAACCCAGTCCTTCTATGGCTGTTTTTGTTTTGTTTTTGTTTTGTTTTTCAATTTTTATTACATATTTTCTTCATTTACATTTCACATGTTATCCAGAAAGCCCCCTAAACCCTCCCCCATCCCCTGCCCTGCTCCCCTACCCACCCACTCCCATATATTGGCCCTGGCATTCCCCTGTACTGGGGCATATAAAGTTTGCATGACCAAGGGGCCTCTCTTCCCAATGATAGCCAACTAGGCCATCTTCTGCTATATATGCAGCTAGAGACATGAGCTCTGGGGGTACTAGTTAGTTCATATTGTTCTTTCACCTATAGGGTTGAAGACCTCTTCAGCTCCTTGGGTACTTTCTGTCTTCTCGTGGGAGTCTATACCAGTGCCTGGCAAACACAGAAGTGGATGCTCACAGTCAGCTATTAGATGGAACACAGGGTTCCCAAGGGAGGAGCTAGAGAAAGAACCCTTTATCTCTTAGGTGCATTATTATGATCATCAAGGTAGCCTTTGATAAGCATCATTTATAAATCTATTCTTCCCACTAGAATATAAGTCCTGAAGGTCAAGGACAGTGATGTACTCCTTATAAAATCCTTTCCTCCATATATGGGTTACTTCAGTGCTTGGCACAAGGGTAGTGACAAAGACATGTTGACTAGCTAGAAGTTTGTGAATGCCAGCATGTTCCCTCATGTCTCGGTAGAGAGAAACTTGTGCGCAAGGCAACTGAGACCATTGGGCAGGAACAGAGGCCGCTGCAGCAGAGTAGATAGATGTTGTTTTTTCAACAAAATCTCAATCGTTCAAGTTTAACAATAAAGACTCAAGAACCAGATGCTGGAGCAAAAGCCTGCTAGCTCAGAGAGGCAGAGATGCTGGAGCAAAAGCCTGCTAGCTCAGAGAGGCAGAGAAAGCACCCAACTGACCTTCCTCCTCAGCTGAAGTCCCAGAATGAATGCCCCTCTTTCTTTGTTTCTTTTCTTTTCTTTTCTTTTTTTTTTTTTTTTTGGTTTTTTCGAGACAGGGTTTTTCTGTATAGCCCTGGCTGTCCTGGAACTCACTTTGTAGACCAGGCTTGCCTGGAACTCAGAAATCCACCTGCCTCTGCCTCCTGAGTGCTGGGATTAAAGGCATGCGCCACCACGCCCTGGCAAAACAAATGTTTTTTGATTTTTTGTTTGTTTGTTTTTCGAGACAGGGTTTCTCTGTGTAGCCCTGGCTGTCCTGGAACTCACTTTGTAGACCAGGCTTGCCTGGAACTCAGAAATCCGCCTGCCTCTGCCTCCCAAGTGCTGGGATTAAAGGCGTGCGCAACCACGGCCGGCTAATGCCCCTCTTTCTTGATGTCTCAAAAAACCTCCTTCACACTGAATGTCCCTCCCTTCTACTTCCTGTGCATCTCTCTGCGTCCTCCTGACTCCCTCTTACTCTCTGTTTTTTTCCTTAATAATCCTATGTTCACTTTCTGTCGGCTGGTTGTTTGCTCCACTTCTTGACCTTGGTTGACTTTATTTAATCCTGTTTACAATATTCAAGAGAAAGTAATTGGATTAAAGGTGTGTGCTAGGGCAGGTTTTTCCAGTATGTAACACAATCTCAGGGTTCACAGTATGATCAAATATTCTATAACACCTATAGATATTTCACTTCTGCTTTTGTGGTTTCTCCTGACAGTTCCTTGTGACAGTTACTTCAAGAGTCAGTTTTAGCATATTAAATTAAAATATAACCCCACCCCCAACCTTATTTGAGAAGGAATATTTTGAAAGCAAATTCTTGGTCAAATGTCATAGCTACCAAGAAGGCTGAGAGTCCTAGCCAGGCAGCGAGAGGGCTGTGAGCTCTGAGCTCTCAGCTCTGCTCAAAAAGACACCCGTGTGGTCATCTAGCGATGGAAATGGAATTCTATGAGTGATGGCATTGAAGGCTGTCCCTGACTATCAGAGAACATTCTCTCACTTTGCATGTGCAGCAGGAGGTGTATACATATAGAAGTTACCCTTTCCATGTTTAACATGGATGGACAACAGTGTCAGTGCAGGGCTTGCTAATGCTTACTGCAGGCTGGCGAAGCTCACTCATGCAGTGGGATTGGGTGATTAAAATGCAACTTTGAAAGAGCTCCTGGGATGCCACACTGTCCACTGTATCTCTGCTTCTACCATCGTGTCTCCTTCCTCTCTCCTAGAGCTCCGAGAAGCCTCTGAGCAAACACAGACCAAATTCAAAAGTGAAAAGCAGAGCCGGAGGCAGCTGGAGCTCAAGGTAACGTCCCTGGAGGAAGAGCTGACTGACCTACGAGCTGAAAAGGCCTCCCTTGAAAAGGTAAATTCCAAAGCCAAGTTTCTCTTGGACCCAAGTGCAGGCGTGGCTGATTAGTAAACCATTTTGTTTTTCTTTTAAAATTGTTATAGTATGAATGTATTAGAGAAAATGTAAACAACACAGAAAAGTATAAAATTAAAAAGTTGTTTTTAATTGCTTCTCTAATTGTATGGGTTATAAATAACAACTGTAGACAACACATTAACCCTCAGGGCAGTAGGTTATTACATATCCCTGTATACAAATGTGCTGATAGCCTTTGTAAGCAATACTGAGCTCATATTAAATGCCTTTGAAAGTGTTGAGGACACTGTACTCATTACTGCTGCTCAGTAGCCTACTGTTAGCCTCCTGTGCAGCTGACCTGGATCAATGGGTGTTTATGTTTCCAATTTTTTTCATTTCAAACTGCTGAGGACCTCCTCAGGCTGAATAGCTATTTGTTTGTTAGTTGGTTGGTTTGTGTGTGTGTGTGTGTGTGTGTGTGTGTGTGTGTGTGTGTGTGTGTTTGGTTCTTATTTATTTATTTATTTATTTATTTATGGGTTTGGTTCTTTAGACAGGGTCTTTGATGTAGTTCTGGCTGTCCTGGAGTAATGTAGACCAGGTTAGCCTCCAGCTGCTGCCTCTGCCACCTGAGTGCTGGGATTAAAGTGTGCAGCACCATGCCCAGCAACTATGTGTTTTTATTAGTAATAAAGCTTTCATATGTTTCATTCCTATTATTTCTCCAGTGAATTCTGGTTTGGAGTTTCTAATCCTCTTTCCTATAGAACTATTATGAGTATTAATCCTTTGTCAGCCATAAACATTGCTAACATTTTTCCATCTTGATATTTTTAAAAATTTTATTCTTCCTATTTTTTTTTTAAGATTTACTATGCATGATGACATATGCCTTTAATCCCAGTACTCTGGAGGCAGGTGAACCTCTGTGAGTTTGAGGCCCATGGTCTTATTTATATAATGAGTCTTAGGCCAGGCAGGGTTACATAATGAGACCTTGTCTCAAAAAACAAACAAGAAAGACCTGTGTTTAATAGTACATGCATTTAGTCTCAGTACTCAGGTGGCAGACTAGTGAATTTGTCTGAATTCAAGGCCAGCCTCCTCCACATAATGAGCTCCAGGTCAGCCAGTGTTACATAGTCAAACCTTGTCTCTAAAAAGAAAAACAACAACAACAACAACAAAAATCCCTCATTCCTATTATTATTTTGTGTATGGGTGTGTGTATATATATGGATGCCTCAGGAAACCAAAAGAGTGTGTCAGATATTTTGGAGCTAAAGTTACAAGTGGTTGTAAGCCACCCAACATGGGTGCTGGGATCTAAACTCAGGTCCTCTAGAACAGCACACTCTCTTAACTGCTGAGCTGTCTCTTCAGCTCACTTCCCTAGCCTACTATTTTTGAGTCATATATTATTTAAAAGTTCAATGATTAAAGTTTTTTGTTTGTTTGTTTTTCGAGACAGGGTTTCTCTGTATAGCCCTGGCTGTCCTGGAACTCACTTTGTAGACCAGGCTGGCCTCAAACTCAGAAATCGGCCTGTCTCTGCCTCCCGAGTGTTGGGATTAAAGGCCTGCGCCACTACGCCCGGCTTAATGATTAAAGTTTTAATATCAGGGTACATTGCTATCTTTTTCTTTGTTCTAGAACAGTTTAATATGGAAAGAAGAGACTGTTACTGTGGTTACAGTAAGCCTCTAGTAAAGCTATTCTTGCCTAATACCTTTTTAGAGGTCAATATTATCTGGGATTTTTATCACTTTAAAATGTGTGTGTGTGTGTGTGTGTGTGTGTGTGTGTGTGTGTGTGTGACAGAAGAGAGAGATACCGTGAGAGCAACAGCATGCACATGCATGTGTGAAAGTCAGAGGACAAGCTTAGGTTTCAGGCCTGCCTTCCATCTTGTCTGAGAGGTTCTGCGCTGGTCTGCACTTCTGAGGATGCTCTGGTCTCCAGTTCTCTCTTGCCATAGGAGTGCTGAGACCAAGTATGCTTCTCTATGGGATTAGAGGGTCTGAATTCAGGTCCTCACACTTGTGTGGCAAGTGAGTTACCCAGTGAGCCATCTTCCCACTTCCTTTTTTGATTTTGTTGTGCTTTTTAAAGCAATTCGTTCTGATTTGGGGCTGTTTTTAGTTTTTTTTCTTATTGCAGACACTATAACAGTGACTATCATTATAATCTTTGACTATGACTTATGGCTTTTTATGATAACTGTGTCCATCTATTTTCTCACCAGCCAGCCAGCCAGATGTGTCTGCCTTCTTGTACCTACACTAAAGTTATGCTGCCCCAGCTTTTAAGAGAATGGCAGTGAATCTATTGTCTGCCTTTTCCTTGTCACAGTTCAGCTCAGTAGTAGGGATGCAAAATATAAAGGTGTGGGGGCTGCTTAAAACGGAATCGTTCCTAGAGATGACCACTGAGGTCACTGACCACTGCTCCTCCACACTGTCCAACTCGTGCTAAGGATGGTTCTCTTGTTCCTAAGAACCTCTCAGAGAGGAAAAAGAAGTCAGCTCAGGAGCGCTGCCAGGCGGAGGCGGAAATGGACGAGATTCGCAAGTCGCACCAGGAGGAACTAGACAGACTTCGGCAGCTCTTGAAAAAGGCTCGGGTGTCCACAGACCAAGCAGCTGCAGACCAGGTAATAGGCTCTTGGCAATACCAGGAAGCTGTGAAGGACACATAGCTTCCACTTACCTCAGAAAGATGTTTCTTCCGGCTTATTCATACCTGGGAGAATAGTGGAAATCCTGACAACTGGTGACACCCCCCTTAAGTTTAAGTCATACTGACTTTGGGTCTGGGGATATGACTGAGTAGGTCAGAGTGCTTGCTGTGTATAAGTGAGGGTGAAATCACCAAGCTGGACCACTCCATGGGTAGACAGAAAGGTTTACTCGGCTCAGACTACTGTGTCTGTCTCCCCAGGCTAGGGGCTAAGCAAGATGGTGGAAAAGCAAGCAATTTTTATGTGACAGTCAGCAGGGTGGAGGTCTTTGAGCTAATATAGGCTGTTTGGATTGATGTGGGGTAGGTGGCCTTTCGTGGTAGATTAAGGGAGGTTCCTGGTAAACAGAAACCCCTAAAAGAAAGCCTAAAGAAAGGTTTCTGTTTACCCAGCCAGAGTCCTATTTAGAACTTTGTCATCAGCTCTGCTGTTTTGGAGGGCCACTTTGGACCCAATACTGTGCAAGCATGAAGTCTTGTGTTTGAATCTCCAGCATCCATGTAAAATGTTGGGTATGGCTACATGTGTATAATGGAGACAGGAGGGTCACTGGTGCTTGCTGCCTGCCAGCCAAGCTCCAGGTTCAGTGAGAGACCCTGATATCACAACAGAACCCAAGAAGGAATAAAAGGGTATTTTCAGAGTAATTAAGACCATCTTAACAGTTGTTTCCTACCTAAATGGGCCAAGAGTCTTTAAATTCTATGAAGAATGGGCTTCCTTTGTTATAGTGGGAACCACCCTCTACCCCACTACACATGGCTGTTGTCTGTCTTGGCAGCTGTCTCTTGCACAGGCTGAGCTGCAGACCCAGTGGGAGGCTAAGTGTGAGCAGCTTTTGGCCTCTGCAAAAGATGAACATCTGCAGCAATATCAAGAAGTGTGCGCGCAGAGGGATGCCCACCAGCAGAAGCTGGCTCACCTTCAGGATGAGGTACTTCTTTCCCTAAGTCAGCTTCATAACACAAGACCTCCAGGCTGGTGGGGGCGGGGTGGGGACTTGTCCAGCCTTTTGAGTCTGGGCAGTATTAATAGCTAGAAAATACAGCCAGGTAGTCTAACTTGGAGTCAGTTATCTTTTACATGTTTACATAGGGTGGTAGGTCAGAGACAAAAAAGCCAGTATTCCAGGACTTGTTTCTCACTATTTGACCCTGCATATATTAAGCAAATATTTCCTGAACATCATTTTGGCTCTAACCACTGTGTTAGCAAAATGGCATGCAAAGGACTCTGCCCTCAAGAATCATAATCACAAAAAAGAGATAAGTGATTTGGTGCTCTGAGAGGAAGTGCCTAACTGAGCTGGGAAGGAGTCTCCGAAGGAGTCTCCGAGGAGGTGACTTTTGAGGAGAGCCAAGGACAGGTAGCTGTGGTAAGGTAATGGGTTGAGTAGAGATCTGAGAGGGGCTTGGGGATGTGCTGTGGAAGTCCCTTATCTGAAGGGCAGTTCCTTGTATTACCAGTTAAAACCTTTTGACATGGAGGTCTTGGCTGCAGTCTTGGAGGTGAGAAGTCTGCTGACTACTTATGTGTAACTACCACTATGCACACCCCCTCATTTTCATTCTTTTCTTGACCTCATTGGGAATAAGTGAAGTATCCTTGATGGAGGTTAGAATGAAGCTGCAAGTCGATTGTCGAGGAAGTAGGGTGACCTGCATCAGCCGGTCTGCAGTGAGGTCCACGGCTGGGCCTAGCAAACTTATGTGAGGTCAGGACTTGTGCTCAGAATGGTTCTTGTGTGTTTCCTGGCCATCACAGTCATCCAGGTTCCCAAGGCCACAGCCCTAGTCTGTTCACTTTGCAGTGCTTAGCTCTCCAGGCCCAGATCGCAGCCTTCACAGAACAGAATGAACACATGCAGCGACTGGAGAAGAATAAGTCCCAGGCACCTGCAGGCAGATCTGCTGCTGACCCCTCAGAGAAGGTGAGGGGCATTCAAAGAAGCAGTAAACCTAGCACAGCAAGGCAGTGAGTATGCTCACCAAGTATTCAGAGAAAATACCATGTGTATGTGATGCTGACAGCATTTCTCCAGCTTTATTGATACATCACTTGTCTGGGAGAAAAACTGACTCTTTAGAATCGCCCAATCTGGTAGCAAGCCCAGAGAGACTATTCCTCTGAAGCTGTGGCAGACATGGCAAGTGCCCTAGAGAGGGGTTGGAGGGTCCACTAGTCTCTATGACCAAGGTCACACAGCTTTTCGAGGTGTTCTGAGTTGAAGCAACATCAGATCAGTAAATGACTTTGGGCAGTCTTGTATACTCAACCATCACTTGATACGGAATTCTTTTAGCTAGCCTTTATGTTAAAAGATGTTTGTCTCCCTGGGAAGAGAGGAGGGAGGTGGGGCTGTGATTGGGATGTAAAGTAAAAAGAAATTAAAATTAAAAAAAAAGTGTTCATTACTTAAAACTGTTTTCTCCACGGTGGCAGATCTCAGTGCTACCAGCCACTCAAGAGCCTCTGTCCTTCTGTAGAGTTCTAACTCAGCAATTCCATGTATCCCTTAATGCCTTGAGTTTAGTAGCATGCGGTTTTGATCTTGGCTCAGGTCAAGAAGATTATGAACCAGGTGTTCCAGTCACTGAGGGGAGAGTTTGAGCTGGAGGAATCTTATGATGGCGGGACCATTCTGAGGACCATCATGCATACAATCAAGGTACTTCCAGAAAGCTGTCAGCAGCTTCACTGGAGTGGGCACTTATACAAGTGATGGGAACCACTGAAATGGCATATGTCTACATGGGTGTGGCCAGCCTCTTCCCACAGAAGAGACAGTCAATGAGTTGGGTGGCAGCTTCTGAGGACAAGGACCTGTCAGTACATGCTGTCTTCCTGTCAGTGTCACCTCCTCCTTGGCTTTTGAACAGATGGTGACGCTGCAGCTGTTGAACCATCAGGAGGAGGAGGAAGAAGAGGAAGAAGAGGAAAAGAAGCCCCTGAAACCTTCCCTGGAGCAGCCAGGCCCTGCCACCCTGGGGATGCTTCCAGCACCCCCAAGTAGGGAGAGGCAGGAGGCTCCCAAGGTGCTGCCAGAACAGGCAGTAGGGGAGACCACCCCACTGCCTCTACAGGCTCTCCCCATGCCAGAGAATGGTGCACAGACAAGGAAAGGGGAGCCCTCAGAAGCAGAGGTACCCTCAGAAATCAAAGACAGTTCTCTCCCACCTGAGCCAGCTGGCATCCCAGCTCACAGAGTCCTGGAGCCCCCAACTTCAATCCCACCTAAACCTCCAGGACCTGTAACTATGGACTCTGAGCCTGAGGAGACACTTGTTGCTGGCCAGAGAACAGTGCGGCCCAACGGCCTATTGGGAGAAGAACATGTCAGGGAAATAGCCACAGATGGTCTGCTGCAAGGAAACTCCAGGAAATTGTCACTGACTCCAGGCCCTGAGCAGGGAGAACCACCAGCCTTAGACCCTGAAAGCCAAGGAGGAGAAGCTCAGCCTCCTGAGCACAAACAGGCTGAGGATGTTAGTAGCTGTGGTCCCCGTGAGACGCCGTTGGACACAGAGCTTGCTTCAGCAGCTGTGGGGGCATCCGTCAGACACAGCCAGGACTCCCAGCACTGCAGGTGTGTGTCTGAGCAGGCATAAGATGGCTGTCTGTGAAAGTGGATGCTCTTTCTTGGTGTTGCCATGAATGCTGTACTCACTCATTTTCTCCTCAGCAGTTCTGCATCCAGGGCTCTGAGGCAGGCAGGCAGGCAGGCAGGCACCGGGATAGTGTGCTAGGCAAGGCAGGTGTGGTGTGTCAGTCTGAGGGGCTTACAGTCTGGTGGGTAAGACAAATACATACTTTCGTATTGTAACAGTGAGCTAAGTGATAACAAAGAAACTGTGCTAATATTGAGAAGAAGAAGGGAGAATTCTCTTAAAATGGGTGGTTAGGGAACGCAGCTAAGAAGGTAGCATTTACCTGTGATTCAAGGAGGACTGAGTCATCCAGACCGACAGCAGGAAGAGATGGCGGCAAGGAGCACACAGGTGCTCTGGTGGGATGGACACACCGTAAGGAACTAAATGAAGTTGGGAGGGGACAGCTGGGGTCATGCTGAAGTTGGAAAGAAAGGGCTGAGATATGTGGTGTTTCCTGTCACTGTTAAAGCTTGAATGTTGTGCAAGTACAGTGAAAAGCCAGTAAGCGGACTTAAGCAGAAGAGAGATGGAGTCTGTGTTTTAGCTCTGGGAATTGTGCTGACATAGACTAGGGAGGGGTAGTAGTAAGGACTGACAGGGTGGAGACTGGAGGAAATGACATACAGTGTAAACTGAGGGGAATGAGGCAGGGTGGAGACTATGCAGGGCTAACTCAGTGTAGATTGTAGCAGGGCTAATGGACCATGGAGGCCATTATACACAGTGTGGTCTTTGGAGGAACAGATGCACAGTATAGGAAGAGAGATTTTAATTGAGTGAGTGGGTCTCACTTCAAGGCCCATGACCCTTGAAGTTGGTGGGCACTGTGACCTGGACAGAAACAGCAACATATCTGTGGCTTGATTCTCCAACAGTCTCTCTGGGGATGAAGAGGATGAGCTGTTTAAAGGGGCGACTCTGAAAGTGCCGAGGCCCACAGCCCAGCCCGAGGAGGAGGATGAAGATGAGGTGGTAAGGAAACCTCGGGCTCTGCTGAATCCTCACACCACCACCTGGGGGCTCTTCCCTGCAGGTTCAGACACCAGAAAAGGAGTCTGTTGGTGGCTTGTTTCCTGGACTCTGTGTACAGGACCCTGTGGGAGTAAGCTTGGGGCTCAGAGTGGATAGCTCTGTAAACATGGCGATAGCCAGCTGCCACTGTATTCTTAGAGGGCACTGTAAGCTCTGGGCCCTGGGGATCCATCCCATTTGGAGTGAGGGAAGGTGGGAGGATTCTGAAGATCAGCTTGTTGGGTCTCCTCATCCCTAGACAAATAGATGGGTCAGAAGGGTCATTCAAGAAGCCGCTCTTGGGGCCACTGGTTTCTAAGAACATTTGTTTCCCCGCCCACTTCCAATCTGCTGTTTGTTTGTCATCCTAACACCCTGGGCAGCAGGTGGCTTCAGTGTTGACAGTGTAGCTTCAGCTTAGGGGGCAGGAGAGCCAGGGACAACAAAGGAAATTGCTGACAGAGCTGGGATTGGAGCCCTGGCTTGCATCTGACACGACCATTTTTGGCTCTGTAATGGGAATTTCATTGTCAGGAAATGTGTGTAGAGGAGACAAGAGCATTAGATGCAGTCCCACCCCAGGACAGAACTATGATACTGAATATGGGCAAAGCCTCTTGCCCTTCTACACCATCCACCTGGAGTGTGTTCTGCTTTTTCCGGAAGGCAGTGACACCCGGAACCTAGCTCAGGTGAATCAGAGCCCCTTCCTTTTGCCTGCCTTCAGAGAAGGTGTATCAACTCCTTCCATTAGCCTGCCTTCCTAAGAATCAAGTTTGCATTTGAGAATACTAACTACAAATTCTGCATAGAAATGGAAGGAAATACTGTCATTTCCATAAAGTTAATAATCTGTTTCTTGGATACTCAGAAAACTACATCCTCAGCCGGGCGTGGTGGCGCACGCCTTTAATCCCAGCACTGGGGGGGGGGGCGGGTAGAGGCAGGTGGATTTCTGAGTTCGAGGCCAGCCTGGTCTACAAAGTGAGTTCCAGGACAGCCAGGGCTATACAGAGAAACCCTGTCTCGAAAAAACCAAAAAAAAAAAAAAAAGAAAACGACATCCTCATTTAACCTTCTGCTGATATGTCCTATAGAACAGCGGGTTGAGGCGTAGGGAGATTAAATGATGTAACTCAGGTTACATGAAGAGTAAACACCAAGCGGACCCTTGGCCAAAACAAAACAGGAGCTACGGCACACATGTCAGAGTCCTGCACAGGTACTTTCAAGATTGCCTAGCTGATGCCTGCAGAGAAATACAGGTCTGCTAATAGATGGACTAGAGGATGAACCCAGTCTTCCCCTGGCCCAGCTCCCTGCTTAGCAGAAGCTCACAGAGAAGAAAATACCTCAGAGATTAGTCCAGTGTTATCCTTGTCTGCAGTTGTAAGCCCTGTTGTCGCCCTAGCAAACCAGAGCGACAGCCGGAGTTTAAATCATGAAGAATAGGAGAGGCTCCTGCCTCCTTGTGTAGTGAGCATTCTGCTACTGGCACAAACCCTGACACAGGAAGTGCATAAAGACTGGATGTGTATTTTGGCTCACAGTTTCACAGGTTTTAGTTCAAGCCGGGTTCACTCCATTGCTGTTAGGCCTGTGGGAAGATGTGTAGAGAAAACGCAGGAAAAAATAAAGAAGTGAAAGACTGAGAGAGAAGGGCAGAGCTCCCCTCTCCTCTGATCATATGAGACTTTACTGGGCCCCACCAAAGCAAAGTTCCCACCACCTCCCAATGCTACCAAGCTGAGTGAGGTCTTGAACCTTTAACACAGTAGCCTCATAGGCGTCGCTGCATGCGTTAACCCTTCATCCCACTCCCACATTAAAGAGAGCATGGGCCCTGCCTTTGCAGACTTTTGTTAAATCTCTTGGGATATTCCACTTGAGTTTGCTTCTACATACACATCTTTATGAGTTTGACTGGCCACCTCAGGCGACAGCTGGCTTTCAGATATGACTGTCATCTTCCCTATTCTCCGGTCCCAGGCTGCTTTGCTTCTGTTTCTTTCTCTTTTCCCAACTCTCCTCAATGGCCCTTCCTTTTTAACATGAAATGTGTAAGTTAGCATATCTGTCCATTCAGTACACTTGTTTCACAAATAAACTACAAAATCAGCCGAGTAAAATTGGTCTTTTGTCTCTGTTGAAAGCTGGCTTTCCTCTGTGCCTGCCTGTTCCATCTTTATCTGAATGCTTCAGTTCTTTGGCCACAGAAACCTGTCCTTCCAGTTCATCTCCTTTCCAGCAGAGGCAGGACAGACACTGGACCACTTCCCCTCCTAGGCAGGAAGCCACCTGTGAGGGATGAGTGAGGACTGACCTCTCTTTCCTGTTTTGTCAGAGCATGAAGGGACGCCCGCCTCCAACCCCCCTTTTTGGAGATGATGATGATGATGACGATGACATTGGCTGGCTGGGGTGAAGACCTAGGAAGCAGGCATGCAGGCTTCCCGCCCAGCTCTTCCCTAAGCATGGGTTTGCACAGCTGCCCTCAGGTCTAGGTGAGCTTCAGGGTGCAGTCCTGGTGAACATTCTGAGATAGTGGTTCAGGGGTCGGAGTTAGCTGCCATCTGAGCCCCCACCTGACCTGCTGAAGAGGATCATGAGGCTGTCTGCAGAACTGGTGTTGTAACAGCCCTCAGTGAGTAACTCTACCATGGAGGAAGGGCTGGGAGGGTCGCCTGCAGCCAGTCACAAGTATCCTGCCATCTTTCCCAAGGTTTTTTTTATCATTCATTCTCAAGTTGACCTGGAAGCCCTCCTGCTCTCCCAGGGCTCATCAGAATTGCTGCGACAGGGCCAGGAACTTCAGGGGAGTCCTCCTCAGAAAACTAAGAGATCAATCATGCTGGCCTAGCCTGTGGTTCTGGGACATGTATCCTCTCTCTGCCTTAAATCTTCTAAAAGAGGTCAATGGGTATTTGAAACTAACAAGACTAAAATAATAAAACTTGACTCAGGCCCTTGAGGAGAAACTGAGTTTCGTTTCAGGGCTGTCGTGTTCCTTTTTGGGATCCTAAGGGAGGGAGTTGTAACTGGGTCAGTTACTGTGCACAAATGCACTGTAATATATTTCCATTGGCACCTGTCCTTGAATTTGAAGGCTGTAATTCCAGCTCACCACAGCTGCCAAAGCTTGGGGGATTGTAGTTATCTTAGAGCCAGTCCAATCCTGTACTGATTTCTATGCAGGGCAGGGAGGGGATTCCTCATGTTCACTGTCTATGGTATCTGAGGGGTTCTTCTAGTCCCTATAAGCCCTGAGGGTTGACTATGTTACAGAAAAGAGCAAGAAGAAAACACTTGTGGCTTTTTACTTGTTCTAGGATCTTCCAAAGACAATGAGCCCATCTTAAAAAAAGAATAATTTAAACAAAAATGTTCCATGATTTTAAATGTTTGTAAGACTGTATCCTGAATTCCCCTGCATCTGGCCATTACCCTTGCAGGCTTTGTGCCTGTCCTACATTTGGGCCTAGGAAGCATTGAGAAAGTCTGTATTAAATGGTTAAACAAGTTACGTTGACCACTAAGCCTAAGTTTTCTCTATAAAATGTGGATAACAGTGTCTTCTGCAGTGGCTGATGACAGTGAGACAGTCTGTATACAGTACCAGTCACTACAGAAGATGCTGTTATCCCCATTTTTTAAAAATTACTTTTTGATATGTATGTGTGTTTGGCCTGCATGTGTGTCTATGTGTATGCAGAGGCCAGAAGAAGGCAGCAGAGCCTCTGGAACTGGGTGCTACCGTTATGAGCTTCTATGGGTGCTGAGTACCAAACCCAGGTCCTCTAAAAGGGCAATCGTTAACTGTTGGTCCTGCTTCTGTTATCCCAATTTTACAGAGGAGTAAGTGAGCTTTGAGGAGCAGAGTAACCTGCCCACAGTTACATAGCTAACAAGCAGGACAAGAATTCTGATCCTGCCCATCTGATCTAAGAGCTGAGTTCTTGACCTCCATCCTTGCCTGTCACTGGGTAAAGAGGGAAGAAGCCAATCTTGCATGTTGGGAATACTGGTCCAGGACTGTGTATCTCAGTGGTAGAGCACTTGCCCAGCATGCACAAGACCTAGATTTGACTCTAGCACTAAAGAAAAAAAAATTTCAGGCACCTGGCCCCACCTCCCAACCTGAGAGAATTTCCAGCCATTGTGGAAACAAAGAACAAGCAGCATCTGCAGTCTGAGCCCATGTATGTATACCACAGGCGCTGAGTGACCTCTGACCCTCATCAGAGTCTGAGCCCATGTATGTATACCACAGGCGCTGAGTGACCTCTGACCCTCATCAGAGTCGATGGGAAACACTGAGTGGCACTCAGCTGCTCATCCTCATGTGACTGTCCCGTGCTCAGCTTCCTCATCTCTGGGATGAAGGCAAAGAGTTCCTGTGTGGTAGTGAGGATGGAATGAGGCAATAATTGCATAAAGTGCTACACTGTCCAATTAGTCAGCACCTATAAAGACCCCTACTCCACTAAAGTCTCAAATACCGTGACTGTAATAAAATAGTATTGAGAAACCTGACAAGCACTCATGGAAATGTCCATCCCAACAGTGCTCCCAGAGCAGATGCTGGCCAGCACAGGCAGTCACAACTCCACTAGAGTGGGTAGCGGTGTGGATGGCAGCAAGCAACCCCACAGGTGCCCTCTTCCACATCTGTGATGCTTGCTTCTTACTGCAAATGAAAAGATGACCAGGATTTTGCTTCTGCCCCCCAGGATAGGAAGGTGCTGTCAGGCCAACATGGGTGTTTATAGTCTGATGACAGTTACTCTTCTTACAGCAGGCACCTGTTCCAAGCAATAACTTGCTACATGAACCTAACATGACTAATCTACCCACAGGCACATGTTCAGCCTCAGTTTCCCTGCACACAGAAGTGTCTTTATCACAGGCAGCCTTAGTCCTTGGTCTTATAGAGTGTCCCCCAGTGCCTGCATTGGTAATGTGTACTGTTGGAAAGAGAAGAAATGGACCAACAAACACAGACTGTTCAAAAATAGAAATTTATTGAAGTGTATTTGTTTTTAATTCCCAAAACTTCTTAAAACCATCTTTTCATTGAACCCATGAGGTACTTGAACACAGACATTATATAGTATGTAGCAGTGATTGTCGTGTGTGTGTGTGTGTGTGTGTGTGTGTGTGTGTGTTACTGTATATATATCTCAGGCTGGCCTGCAACTCTCTATGTAGCTCAGGCTGGCTTCAAAGTCACAATCTCCTGCCTCAGCCTCCCACAAACTGACAATTACAGGTATATGTCCCCATTCCTGTCTTAACTTTTCTGTGTAAAGTGAAAAGGCTCAAATACCTGGAGTCCACCAAACTCTTAAAATGACCTAGCTTTGGTTTGACTGCTATTGCACCCTCAGTCAGTACCCAGCCCCAGCACACCCATGCTGAGTCAGTACTAAAGTGACTGACTCACATTTCCTACCAGATCATTAGGAGTTAGCAGTAAGGAGATATAAGGGGCAGTCAGCTCTGTTATCAGATGCTGTCCTCTGTGGTGCATACAAGAGGCTCAGGCAAGTCTGACCACTAACCTGCTGCAGGCAGTGCTGTCAGACAGGAAGAGCTCATCTGCACACAGGACAAGCCCACAGCTTCAGTAACAGTCCTGGTTCTCTGCCTTTAATCATCATCAGTGTTCCCTTGAGAAGGGGAGACAAGTCTCAACAGACACTGCCATCCATCCTGAATGAGTTCATTAGAAATTTTGTTTTGTATGAATGTGCAAAACTGACAACCAGGAGTTAAAAATGAAAAACTTGTTTTGTCAATGACAATCCTCATGTGTTCCAAGGCAAAAAGGTGAGAACAAGGAGCTGGCGTGGTCCATCCCCTAAAGACTGGAGATGACCCTGACATTAAGGCACAAAGCAGAAGAGAGTATCCAGGTTCCATGGCCTTGACCACTGAAGCTCTTTGGAAAACTTTAATTTGCAGTCAGAGATCTGTGTCACAGGCTGGCCACCCTACCTCCAGGTTCTGGTCTCTCCATGTTCCCTTTGGTCACAGCTACTTGCTTAAGGCACCACAGGAGTCTGGGCCCTATAGAGGCTGGGAAGGGAGGTAGCTTCAATGGCTTCTAAGCTCCAGGGACCATTTGCTGGTTTCATCTCAAAGTCTCCAGGAACTGGGAAAGAGGTGAGCAATGGCCACCATAAGGAAAAGCAGCTGAAAGTACAATGTCTGGAACAGAGGCTCCAGCTCTCTCCAGCCCTTCGCACTGCACATCTCTGGCCCACTAAGTTGTGTTGAGAAGTGGGTAGGCTAGGTAGTAGCCCACAGCCGAGCCCAGGACCACACCGAGGAAAATCCAGGTGTTGTAGGACATGACAGCCAGCATCACAAAGTAGCCAATTACCACCTGAATGACATGGACTAGGGACTGGCCAAAGTAACACAAAAACCACCTAGACACAAAAGAGAAACAAATTAGATAAATGGGAATGAGCAGATGTGTTTTACTAGGGAGAGAAGGTGCAGGTCACAGCATAACATCTAGCAGAGATGTCTCTCCAAAGAGACATCTCCACCACATTTGGCTCTAAGCTTCCTGCTATCCTAGGCAAATGGGGAAACCATTATGGTTTATGTAGTCAGTTCTGTCTGATAGGGGATAAGAGGAAACCATTGAGAAGGCATCGTCTCTCCCCTGAATTGAATGTAGGAAGTGGGGTAGCAATGAAAAGGACAGGGACTTTGATGCCTGTTAAGTCTGGCCTACCACAAGTCTCTGAACCTTTTTGAGTGCTGGTTTTCTTATCAGTAAAACACTGAAAGAGCCCCCTCACAGGGTGGTTATGAGAGCGTGAGGCATCTAGGTAAGGTTCCTGGTGATTTAGCAGGCTTGTTAAACATATGTGAGACTGCAGAGAGGGCAGTCTGGGGCCTGTAGATGGTGGCCTGATCAGAGTGGGACCAGAGCACAAGAAAAGATGCCTCCCTCTCCCACCAACTGGGGTGCCAGGCTGATGGCAGTTCTTGCTTTAGAACACCTGCAGATCTAGGTTTGAGAGCCTGGCAAGACCTATGGGAAGGTCAAGTGCACATGCCTGCTGTTTGACAGAGGTACAGTGTGTGAAGTTCCCTGCAGAAATCCTTAGGATCCTCCCAGGGGGCTGACTGATAGCTTTGGCTCAGACACCGTAGACCCAGGATCTAGGTCATCTTACTAAATACTTCCTGGAGCCCAAATTATCTTTCTATGTGTGCATAGAGTTAAAGTTCTCTGGGTGAACCAACCACCTCTCATGGTGAGGGTGAATGCTCTGGCCTTCCTTCCACCTAGGGTTTGTACCTGAGGCGGGTCCTATTGTTTGAAGTTGATCTGGAGCCTGTAGAATCCTGGTCTGTTCCCAAGATGAGCTGCTGGCTGTTGGTGGCAGGCAGGCTCTCCAGAGTCTTGTGGAGCAATTTGGCTTTGCCAACCTTGATGCCCTCATACAGTACAGCCAGGAGCAAGACTACCAGCACTGAGAGAGCCATGCCTGTGAAGAGGCCAAGTTGAAAAGTCTGTTTTGGTGCGCTCATCCTGTATGGTGACTACAGATGACAGTGTGCCACGTTTCAAAAAAGCTAGGAAAGGCTTTTACATGTTCTCCTCACGAACAAATGTTAAGAGTGTGAAGAGACTGATGGGCTAGCCCTGACCTGAATGCACACAGCCTGTACATGTACCAAAACATCACAAAGCACCATTTAGGATGGACAGTTTTGCTAATTCAAAATAAGCTGGCCAGGTGTGGTGGCGTGTGCATTTAATACCAGCACTTGGGAGGCAGATAGATTTCTGAGAATAAGGAGGAAGAGGAGAAAGGAAGAAGAGGGAAGTAAGATGAAAGAGGGAAGAAGGAACAAGGAAGGAGGAGGAGGAAGGGAAGTGGGAAGAGGAGGAGGAGAAACAGCAGCCACTGCCAAGCATGGGTCCAAGCTTCAGTTCCCAGCACTGGGGGAGCAAACACAGCCAGATTCATGGCCTTGCTGGCTATGACTAGCCCAACCTAGCTTATGGAGTCAAGTCAGTTAGAAACCATATCTCAAAAACAACAAAGATGTCATGTGATAAATGATTGTTCTGACATGCACACATAAGCAAATCCACTTCCACACAAGAACACCTGCATGTATGTGCAAGTGCATATAAATAAAGCAGCAAGCTGGATATTGGACACAGCATGTACGTAATTCTGGGTCCTCTGATAGCTGATGCAGATGGACTACAAGTTCAGGGCTGCCCTGGACTAGAGTGGATTCTAGGCCATTCTAAACAACTTAGTGAGACTATATCTCAAAATGTAAAAAGGCCTGGAAACAGAGCACTTGCCTAACACAAGTGAGGTCCAAGGTTTGGTCCTCAGGGCCCCAGAACAAGAAAGTCAAGTTGTCGAGCTATTCTGGCAAAGACTGCTTCTCTGGACTCTTCCCAGGGGCCTGGTCCAAGAGGGAGGTAAGAAAGCCCAATTCCCATCCCTCTGAATCCACTCCAGCCACCTATCTCTTCTTCACCTTTGTTAGGCTGAGACCTTCATCATCTTATAGATGCATCCCCATCTATCCCACCCACACCCTCATTCTATCCCGGGGTGGGAGCCATGTTCCTTCCCTTTAGCCTAGAGAGTCAAAGGGTCAGTCAATAAGGCTGGGAAAATGCTTTTTAACTTCCAACTGTAGGTTTTACCTTTGTGTGTGTCTGTGAATATGTATATATGTGTATTTGATCATGTGTGCATGTATGTGAGTGAGTAAACTGTGAACCCCAAGATTGTGTTATTTACTGCAAAAACCTGTTTTTACTTGTGGTGTGGCTCAGCTCTAGCACACACCTTTAATCCAAGAGCTTTCTGCTTGTTGTAAACAGGATTAAATAAAGTCAACCATAGGTCAAGAGGTGGGGCAAGCAACCAGTTGACAGAGAGCGAACACAGATAGGAACAAACCATAGAGTAAGAGGAAGGCCGGAGGATAGAGGGGAGGAAAGTATGAGGGAAGGACATCAGTTTGAGGGGTTCTTGAGAGGGCATGGAGGAGTTTCCTTCTGGGATGACAGCTCTGGAATCAGCTGGGTGCTTTCTCTGCCTCTCTGAGTTAGCAAGCTTTCACCCCAGCATCTGGCTCCCAAGTCTCCATTGGCAAACTTGAATTATTGAGACTTAGTTAAAAAAAAAAAAAATGTGTGGAGGGTGAGGTCAACACTAGGTGTCCTCTTCTATTGCTCTCTGCCTTGTTTTTGATACTGGGTCTCTCGTTGAAGCTAAAGAGAAGATGTCTGGAAGCCCCAGGAATCCTCCTACCTCTAACTTCAATGCTAGGATTATGGCTGCCATGTTCACCTTTCATATGGGTGCTGGGAATCAAACGTAGGTATCCATGCTGTCTCAGCAAGCTCTTTACCGCCTGAGCCATCTCCCTAGCCCCTAGGGCAGGTATTTAAAGTCTCATGCATTTCACCCATGTTCTCTTAGGATACCTGCTCTTAGAAGCTAGCCATTCTGCTATGAGGAAAGCCTAGGCTACAGAGGGCACCCCTGTGAGGCTCACAGGAGAGACCCAGGTGAGGCTGTAGTTCACAACAATACACTCTCAAGAAGACTGTAACCAGCCACTGTCCGGCTCCACTGCACGAGGCCCTGAGTGCAGACCACTTAGTTAGCATGGTCAACCCACAGGATCCTGGGGAGATACTAACAAAAGTGTTCTACCCCACTCCTTGGTCTGCCGGGGGAGGGGGCATAGGCAGCTTGTTTCTGCACTCTCCTGCACAAGTCCCCTTCCCCCCTAGGCTCTCTCACAGCAAGCAGTGAGGCTTGCCTCTGCATTCTCCCTCAGAAGCTCTGCTATCCCCCACCCCTACCCCCTCCCACCTTGCAGCAAGCTGGGGGGTTCTTTCCACCTCCCTGGCTGGTCTGAGAGGACTCTAGGAGCCATGGGTGCCAGCCAGAGTAAACCAAATGACAAAAACTCCTCAGCTTCAGTGGCACTAAGGCCAGCACTCTTCCAGATAACCAGGTGCCTATCCTTGAGGAAAGGAAATTAGGGTCACATGCTTAAATCATAGAAAAGAGGTAATCAGAGGTCACAGACAGTTATGACCGGCCATAAAACTAGTTCCTGATAGCCCCACAAAAGACAATCTTTAATCCCCCTCTCAGCTCGCCATTCCACCCTACCAAATGGTATTGTGTCTGAGTTATGATTTCCCTCCCCTGCCTTTCCTCTCCTGACTTCCCTCCCCTTTACCCTAAGCATTCAAGGAAATTCTAACTATGCTGTATATAAGTGTTAACACATCAGAGCTTGGGGTCACATTCCAGACCTACACTGTGGGGAGGTTTGCGATCTGAGTCAAGGCTTGTAATAAAGGACTCTTATGCATATTGCAGCAGACTGTGCAGTTCCTGAGCTCTCCTGGGTTTTACCAAGGAATCGGGGCATATCAGCTGGACAATGGCCATCCACTGAAGGGAACGGCCCATCTGCCATGACAGGCATCTGACCAATTTCTAGCCTGCTTTAGAATAATAAATGCGAACTTCTAGCTCACCATGCCTTGCTTGTCCACAGAAAATAAAGAGAACCCAGGTTCTCTGACACTATAGGCTTGCAAACTGTAGGTCTGACCTTCCCAATACTGACCTGTAGGGCTGTGGACCCTCCAGAAATCAAAGAGAAGCACAGCCTCATCCGAGAAGATGAAATGCATCTGAAAGAGATGAGAATATCCATCACAGGATGCTTTTACACAGAGGTCCCATTTCCCAGTGTTCTCTAGCAGCTGCCTTCAGAGACCTCCTGGGGCTACAGGGCTCCAAGGCTAGAAAGGCCATTAGAGGTCATGTGGAAGAGGAGGGGCTTGCCCAGAGGGGCTTGCCCAAGTGTGTCAGTAACTCCTGTGACTGAGCCCTGCTCCATGGGGAAGTAAAGATGGGGAATGCCTACTCTCAAAATGCCAACCAGACTCCGGATGACACAGTATCCTTGGGTCATAAGGAGATATCCCCTCTGGTTCTCCAAACTCAGTAGGAAGCCCCAGGCCAAGCCTTTTGCTCAGTTTTGGAACACACTCCAGGAGTAAGCAGGGAGCCCTCTTTGTCCTTGTGAACCTGGACAGATGTGTTATAGTTTGTAGTGCAGGGCTAAGGGCAGATGTCTCCCATCTGTACACCACACATCCACTCATTCACTAGACTCTTTGCTGACCCTAGTCTGTGGCCAGCATTGAGAAGTTGGGGAAGAGGGTGAAGCACTTGCCTTGAACATGTGAGGCCTTAGGTTCAACCCCTAGTATAATAATAATAATAATAATAATAATAATAATAATAATAATGATAATGGAACACACTGATTCAATCCAACTCGCACTCCCTCACTCCTTCAACCCCATCTCATCTTTGGATAGGAAAAGAAGCCCCAAGAGGGAAAGGGATTTGCCCTGGGTGGGCTTCATAAAAGACCCTGTAGCTCTCAATGAGTGTTCCAGGGGAGAGGACTTGGAGAGAGAGGGTGGGTTCTCAGAAAGGCTATGGGATTTTACACTGAGGCATATTTCCATGGGCAAGCAGATGGACAAATGGCTTAGGTTAGCTGCAGCCTTGTCTAGAAACTGCCATTGAGCATCCTGGCCACCTGGGAGTGAGAGACACAAGCTTGTTCGTAGGTAACAGCCATATGTCAAAGATCACACACATTTACCTTTTCCTTCTCTCCCCTTCTCAAGATTTAGGAGCAAAGGAGATAATGATAAAGACTAGTAGGATGACAGTGGGCATGGGAGTTCACAGCTCCAATCCCAGCTCTGGGAAGGCTGAGGCAGCTGCACTATTGTGAATTCAAGGCCACTTGGTTCCATAGTGAGTTCCAGAATGTGGGGGTTTAAGTACGAATGGCCCTTGTAGGCTTATATATTTGAATGTTTAGTCACCAGGAAGTGGCACGACTTAAGAAGGATTAGGAACTGTGGCCTTGTTGGAAGAAGTGTGTCAATGGAATTTGAGATTTCAAAAGCCCACACCAGGCCTGTGTGTGTGTGTGTGTGTGTGTGTGTCTGTCTGTCTGTCTGTCTGTCTGTGCGTGTCTGTGTGCCAATGGATCAGGATGCAGCTCTTAGCTACCGCTCTGGTGCCAAGCTCCCTGCCATGTTGATGAATGACTAACTCTGAAACCCTAGGTTCTGAATTAAGTGCTTTCTTCTGTGAGATTTGCCTCAGTCATTGATGTCTCTTCACAGCAACAGAACAGTGACTGAGACACAGGTCAACCTGGAGTAAGGTGAGTTATCATCTCAAAACCATAAAAGGACAGTAGAGCAAACCAGATCTGTCAATCGAGAGTCTGTGCCCCATCCCAGGGAAGCTGCGAGAAGACAGAGTGCAGCCATTCACATGAGGTGACAGCCAGTGGGCTCTCTTTCCCATGCCTGTCAAAGCTAGAGGAATATCTCTCAAATTCCATGAGAACCACAGGCTCTTAAGACATTCTCTGAGAGATGAACTCTGTAATCAAGTAAATCTGAGAGCACCTGGACCTGGGCAAAATACAACTTAACAGCTCTCTTTTCTGCTAGAAGGCAGAGCCAAGAACCTTGTGCCGTGCCTGCTTCCCGCTCCATTTTCTCATTGGACAGTATCTAACTTGGGAGAGTGTTAATCTTTTATCTGTGGGCAGGCTGTCCAGCAGGTGTTTTGCCCAGGCAGACTGGCTTCAGAGTCTGTGCTCTCAACACAACCTCTAAGGAAGCCCAAGGCCACAATGAGGTGGTGGCGGCATCAGGAATGGAACCCAGGTCTTCAAACTCGACCTTCATTTGCCATAAGAAAACAGACACTAATGTATAGCAAGAACCCATGGGCATGCTTATTTGTTGTTAAAGATACCTATATCCATACCTATCTGCCTGTCTACCCAGAGAGAGAGAGAGAGAGAGAGAGAGAGAGAGAGAGAATCTTACTATGTATTGGAACTTGCTAGACCAGATCCACCTGCTTCTGCCTCCCAAGTGCTGCGATTAAAGGCATGCACTACCTAATCTGGCAAAAAAAAAAAAATATTTAAATTATGCGTATAAGTGTGTGTCTCTGTGTGTGTTTTGTTTGTGAGTGCAGTGCCCCCTAAGGCCAGAAGAGGATGCCACATCCTCTGGGAGCCAGAGTTACAGGCAGTTGTGAGTTGCCTCAGGGTGGGGTTCTGGGAACCAGTCCTCTGCAAGAGCAGTGCATAGCCTTAACTGCTGAGCCATTTATCCGGTCTGTTTTTGTTGTGTTTTAGTCAAGGTCTTGTGTAGCCCAGGATGGCCTTGACTTGAGAACAATTCTGAACTTCTGACCCTCAGTGCTGAGTGCTGGGGTCAGAAGAATGCACCACACTTAGTTTCTGTGGCACTGGGGATCAGATCTATGGCTTTGTGTGTGCTAAGCAAGCACTCAGCCAACTGAGTTCCGGACTCTTAGTTTTATTATTTCCAAAAGATGTGAAAATAGAAGAGACAGGGCCATGTTGGGAGAAGCTGTGACAGGAGGAAACCACAGGTGGAAAGATTCCCATGCACTCACCTCGGTGATGCTTGGGGCTTTCAAAGGATAAAGAAATGAAGCAAACAGGACTGTGGTATCCAAGGACAGGGAAGGAAAAACAGTGGTTAAGCCTACAGCTTAAAGACAGGATGCAAAGCAGGTAGGAAGAGGTTAGGAAGAAAGATGAGGGAGTGGAACACAGGTGTGCACAGGCCTGGTTCCACTTACACAGAGCGAATTAACAGGTGAGCCACTGAGTGCAGAGACTGCCAACTAGCCCCGCACTGCCCAAGCAGCTTAGTGAAGGACATCATGTTCCCTTAAGACCCCAGGGCTTTACTAAAAATACATGTGCCTGGGCCTACTTAGACCTGTCAATCAGAACCCAGGAGAAGAACCAAATGATCCTAAGATGACCCATTTGAGGAAAGGGTTCTGATGCTCACGCTGCATGGTACAGTTTGAACAGAGGAGCAAAGCCAAGTGGACAGAACACAGAGAGATTCTCAATCTGTACATCCTGTCTCTGTCTTCCTCTTCTCATAGGAAGAGCCACACAGCAAGCTCCTATTGGAGCTCAGTCTCCCTATCTGTAAAATGGAGACTGACCCCCCAGGAAGACGTTCCCTTGGTCTGGCTTTACGTTCTCAGATCCCTGTGAACTTGATGTAGAGAGGCTCCCACTGTGAGCTTCACTCTGACACGGAGGCACAAGGATGAACAAGAGAAGACCAAAAAATGACTATCATCCATGTGTGTTCTATTCCCCATGTTCAGGCTTGACCCCCGTGGAACTGGAATGTTAGGATGGCTGTCATACTTGGCACATAGGCCTTTCAGTTCTGAAAGGGGTCTGACTTGCATCAGCAACAGCGCTGTGACCGCTAGAGCTAATCCCCCTGAAGACCCTAGATCAGCAGAGATCGGATTGAATAGCACCACCACACAGCCCTCTGTCTTCTGAGGCCCTGCACAGGCTTGCACTGTGTTTAGCTCCCATCCGACAGATCCCGCAACCGACCTTCGCTATTGCCAGATACTTAACAGAGCCTGTGTTTGCAGGCCCATGTACTTAGAGTCCTACAACTTTCCAGCTGACATTCTAGCTTCAAATTGTGGCATGTTCCATAAGCATTCTGGGTATTTCTGGGGCAAGTGTCTGTAGGGGTATGCCTAGAGAAATGGTCTGAATCACCACGTCCCCTGTCTACTAGCAGGTACTGGCCCTGTAAATTACGTAACAGCCTCAATCTGGAGATATGAGTAGTCACTTCAGAATCATGATGACTAGTGAGTGAGTACTTTATCTTCCCAATATGAAAGCAGCACTTGGCAGATATAAATAGCTAAAATAGTACCAAATAGGAAAATAATTTTGAGTTCTACCATCCTGAGGCACTTCCTTAGAATTCCATATGAATAGTTAATGGCCTGGGGGAAATGCTCACAAAAGAATAATACGGTGAAGCAAACACTCAGGCATAACTCCATGTATACCGCAGGCGCCTTCATCAGCCCGCAGGAGAGACCTCCCGAGCCGTCTCTGCCAGGTGGAGGTTGTGCTCAGCACACCTTCACCCAGTCTGGCTGGTAAAGCAGTTGGAATGCATGACTGGAATGTCTTTGGTAGCTCATCTGGTCACTGGGAGTTTCCACAACTCATTTTATCCTATCATCCTTGGGTCCAGGCCAACTACCTCAGGAGAAACAAAACAAAACCAAACCAAAAACACCAACACCCTTTGCATCCACAGGAAAACCTACAGACACCTCTCTCAAGCAGTCTCTCCTGTTCTTATGCTAGGAATGTGCAGGCTGAGACCAAGGAGAAAGGCTGGGAGCATCTGAACCGCTTAGCAAGGCAGACGGAAACAGGAGGGGACAGGCGCAGGGAGGAGCAGGGAGGCCCAGTGATGTCCTGGGGACAAAGCCACCTGTGGGAGGAGAGGCAGCTGGCTGGGACAGTTGGGAAGCAGGAACGGGAGGCAGCTGTCAGGACAGACTGCAGGGTGTCCTCGCCCATAAGGACCAATTCCACTTCCTACCGAGTTCAAAACTCCTGTCTCCCCTGCCCTTCCTCGCTTTTGTATTTTGGCTAAAGAAAAGGATTCGAAATCAGCACACCCAGACTTAGGAAAAGGGACAGCAGCTTTCAGCTGGCAGGTCCTGCGGTGAGGTATGCAAAGGCAGAACCCTATCGAGTTCCCACTGGAGATAAATCTGCCTCTGCCAGTTTATCGATGCTTTATGCAGGGCGGCACCTCACAGAGGAGGGACAGTGGCCAAGAAGAGAACCATTTTCAAGACTTGGGTTTTTTTTCCTTTTATTTGTGGTTAAATTTAAAGAAAAGTGCCTTCGTTTTTAACCAGACACCAGAAAAGGATGAAGGCCTGTGTGGTGCTGTTGACTGCTTGGGGACCTTTGTTAAGGGCTTCCCATGCATTTCCTGTACTAATGGATCTGCAGGAGGTGGGACACCTCTCCACCAAACAGCCTGGCTAGACTTCCTGTCGTACATTCAGACACCTTTGTGACGTGAAGAAACAGAGGATTTCCTCAGAGAGCAGAGTCTTGCAAGCTGTCATTCTCTGTCCAAGAGGAACCTCACCAAGAAAACCCGTCTGTTGAAAATCCTATTTTCGGATTCATAGGAGGTGGGGGAGTAACTGGGTCCATGTTAAAGAAACAGACCCAGGAACCTGCCCAGGACAGGCCGAGCCGGGGGTGTGTACTCAGGGGCTGAACCCTGCCGGGCCACCCTTGGAGGAAACCTTTCCGGAATGCCCTAAATCTGGCTAGAGCCCGGGAAGGGACGGCGGACAGCTGTCCTTGCTCTCCAACCCACCTGCAGCGTCCCAGCTGGGGCTGGCCTGGCAGGAGTGACTGACTCCTACCTAGCAGAGAGGGACAAACTTCCAGAGCCACAGCTAGCTCTCCCTGGCGCGCTCCCCAGCCCTACTCCTGCTATGACAGCGGCGCTGACACATTTTCCCCTTTCCACCCCGGGGTCGAGGGCTGCGAGGATCTCCGGGGTACCGCCCAGCCCGCCCACCTTCGTCCCCTCCGCTGCGCAGCGCAGACTCACCGGCATGGTGAGCACACTAGACGGCCGCCCGGGTCGCGTCAGTCCGCTCGCTGCTCGGGACTCTACTCGGGACTCCGGGACTCGACTGGGATTGCGGCTGCTACCGCGCCCTGGCCACGCGAGTCACGTGGCCCGGTGAGGTGGCGCGCGGGCGCCTGGGAGTTGTGGTCCTCACTCGCGCGCCACCCCACGGCCCAGGCCACGGCCACCGCGGGGGACCCACGCGCAGGCTGCTCGACGCGACGTCTCCGAAATCCCCAGCGGGCCCCCGCAACCTGTAATTGACCTTGCCTTGGCAATTAGCATGAAAATGTTTATTACTTTTTCTTTTTGTTCAGACACCTAGCTAAGCTTAACACATGTTGAGTGCAAAATTAAAAGGTTCATCCCAGGAACACAATAACAACAAATTAGGAGTGCATTACATCAACTGCGCCCCAGACATTCCCTGTCGCCACTTTATCTTCTACAATCTGATAAGCATACAGCAGTGCACAGCTGTAATTTTCTTTCTGTGTACATTCGCACAATGATTACGTTTCTATATTGCACAAGTTTTTCATCTTCCTTGTAGGTAATTTAAAAAAATCTTAGTTTATTTGGGCTACATTAAACTATAATAGACTGCGGGCTTATAAACCATGGATATTTGTTTCTCACAGTCCCCAAGTCCAAGATCGGGGTACAGACTCCATGAGGCCCCAGGACTGCTTTCGGCTTACAGACTGCTCTTTTCTCATTCTCCTTCACACACACTAGGCTGTATTTGTTTTCTTACTAGGTTGATAAACTTTTTCTCTCCTTAGTATTTCCATTTTTTTGTGTATTGTCTTTTCATCTCACTGATTTAATTTTTATCAGGAATATATATCAAACTTTTTTTTTTTTTTTGGTTTTTCAAGACAGGGTTTCTCTGTATAGCCCTGGCTATCCTGGAACTCACTTTGTAGACCAGGCTGGCCTTGAACTCAGAAATCCATCTGCCTCTGCCTCCCGAGTGCTGGGATTAAAGGCGTGTGCCCCCACACCCGGCTTTATCAAACTTTTAACATTAATACTTTCTTTCCCCAACACCAACGATCTTTTATATATGTTCTTAAATACACTTGGTAATCCTTTGCCAACCAATCTGCCCATACGTTCCCCTCAAAGAACTCTGACCAAGGGTTAGCTGAGATACTGAGCCTGGAGTCGGAACTTTCAGCTCAAATCCTGAGTTCTGGAGTATTAGCCATGAGGCCTCGGACAAACAGCTTTATACATCTGAGGTTCAGCTTCCTGATCAGATTTAAAAATATATAATAGAGTCTATGTCACAGAGGTGTTGAAAGACTTAGATGAAAACACAGGTTGAATTCTCAGCATTAAAACTGGCAGTGGAGCCTTGTGTGATAAATGGAAGTCATTGTCATTATTAACAGCAAATATTTCCACCCTGTGAGGGAGCCATCTGTAAAAGGTTAAGCCATTGTTCAGGGTGACACAGAGTTTGGCCAAAGCTAAGGGGGGTTGTACAGCCTCAGAGAAAACATATCTGCAGGACTCATGGGGGTGGGGTGGGGAGTAAAATCTATCTAACCTCTGTGTCTAATGGGCTAGGCCATTTGAAGCCTCTGGAACCCAAAAGCAGTGGAGGGAGTTGGAAATTTGGGGCTACTTTTATTGCTTTATGCCTCACCACAGTAGCAGCCATGAGTAGGTTCTTGTGCCAAGGCAGGCCCCCTGCCCCTTATTACCCATGGAAAGATTAGCAACATAGCCTCATTCATCCGAAGGTTTTCGTTGGCTTTGCCCCAATCTGATGACCTTCACGCTTAGTTCTAGCTTCCTTATGGATGTTATGGTTACAGCTTTTAATCCTGTATTCAAGAGCAGCTGGTTTCTCATAATCCACCAAAGACTGCCCTTTCCCTGGCTCCCAGGAAAAGGAACTGGACTCGATACAGAATTCTAGACCTTAAGATTACACTAGAGCTGTGTAAGGATTCTTTCTTTCTGGATTCCTTTTGGACAGCCCGTGGACTCACTTCTTTTCCCTATCTCTACAGCATAGATCTGGATCCTGAGACAAAATCTAGGCAGGAAAGGTGGCTGCATCCCGGAGAGACGCCTTGGGCCCTTTTTAACTGAGCACCGAGCTTACCCAGTTAGCTAGTAGTGGGGCAAATCCGACTAGCCATTATGTATTAATCTATCCTGATCCTTATATAGTCTTTCAGGCAGCCTAGAGATGGTCCAGGAAGGAAAAAAGGATGAAATCTGTGAGGTGAAGAGTCTCAAAGATCAAAGAAGGGTCGCAACGGAGTTACTCAGAACTCCGCCCCTGAGAAACGACACACAGGGCGGGTGCTCAGGAATCGGCTATGATGGTGCTGGGGTGGACACAGAGCTAGGATGGGGACCAGACTGGCGTGAGCATGGGGCTAGGGTGGAGGACTGTCACAGCGAGGACACGCAGCAGCAGCAGCAGCAGCAGCAGCAGCAGCAGCAGCAGCAGCAGCAGCAGCAGCAGCAGGGAACGTACATGGAGAGTCATTTGAGGTCGATCCACCCACCATGTACCTTCCAAGCAGAGACTTTCCCCTTTCTACAGGCTTGGAGCACTGATTCGTTCCTAAGCTCCAGGTTCCTCTCTCTGTGGGCTTGGCCACCATCGGGACACTGATGTCTTTCCTTGCTCCTGAGCCCTCCTTTGCCACCATAGGGACCCTCCCTGCTCCTGAACATGACTCTGCTCACTTGGGTGGCTACGCCCTGAGAGAGCTCCTCAGGATTCCTATTTCATATGTTCCAGTTCTCAAGGAGCCGGAGACTCGCTGATGTTCCTTTCCCCTGTCACGAAATGTCCCATGTTTTGTCTTCCAGGCGTCTGCGCTCCTAGCTTTGAGAGAGTTGATGGTGGCCATGCAGTATCTGCAGGGATTCACTGATGGGACTCTACTGTGGCAAGGCCCATGAAGAGAGACCCTTTCCCTCTTGACAACGATCTTGGTGATATTGGTGGTTTCTATGCTTATTACCAAGATCACTTGGGCTACAAGCTCTCCCTGCTTCTGCTACGCTCTTTATACTCATAGTGATATTTAGTTTCACTTTGTCCGTTGGGCAAGGCCCGAATCATGTAGGCTGGAAGTCCTGGGGATGATTCTGTGCTTTTTCTGAAAACTCTTTCAAGGGGTAAAAAGAGTTTTACCTCTCCTCTCCTCTCTCTTCCTCTATCAACTCTCCAGATGTGACCAACAATCCTGGGTATTTGGGGACACATAATTATGTCCCTAGAGAAACAGCTACAGTCACACTGAGTAAGTCTGTGGCAGTTGTGGAGAGCAATCCTGCTTGCATAACTGTTCTGAGGAAGCTATGTTTTGCCAACAGAGACTTAAATGTGGAAACCGTGTCAGATCGATAGAGACTTAAAACGATGGTTTTAGGAAGGATGGTTTCAAAAGTTGACAGGTGCCTATCAGGAAAGGTTGCTTGGTACAATGAACATGTCTCTGCCTGCAGTTTACAAAGTATTATGACAGAGGGTTCCTATTTGAAGAGTGGATGTATGCCCGCACACGGCTAATGTGTCTTTCACCTTTCACAGCCATATAACTGCATTTGCTGCCGGCTGAGCATATGCTCATGTTCACAGGACAGGCCTGGCTGGACATTTATTTTTGGCTTGTTGAATTTGTGCTTTGTAGTACAAAATAGGGACTGCGGGTGATTAACCCAGTGGGGAAGAAAAGGAGGAAGGGTAACTATTGGGGGTTTTTACAATAATCCCGATGTTACGACTTCTTGAAATGAAATAACCAATGATGGCACTGCTCAGGCGAGCAGGATTGTGGTTGTAAAAATAAAGATGAATCAAGCTATTCGGGGCCACCTGCTTGAATGTCACTGTCTTCACTTTCACTGACACCACACATCGGTCCTCAGGTTCCAGAACTCCTCCAGCACTGGTCACCGGCAGAGAATCTTGGATGAGCCCAAGTGTCTCTGTTCCTGGGAGGCCAGACTGGTTCTGAAACCTGCTGAGGTGAGGGAGGGCGGGGCCAGTCAGCCTCTCTCTGGAGGTCTTAGTTTCCTCTGATTGCAAGAACAAATTTCCTGATGAGTTAAAGCGACATGCACTTCCTTCCCCTCTTGGGGTTGTGCTGGTTTGAAGACTGAGGATAGATTTATTGGGGGTGAAGTCAACCCATCAGCAGGCTCCCAGCACTACCCTCAGAAGCTCCAAGGAGAGAGTCTGGCTCCTCATCCCTACCCTTCCCTAAAATGTGTTCTAAAGCTACATTCCAAGCACTTGGGGATCAACAGCTTCCCCACCCGCACCAACAATGCGGCATCTTCACCTTTCCAGCAACCTTGTGTTGCAGGAACTCCTTCCTCAGAGAGCTAGAAACAAGCAGACACCCCCTTGTTTCAGGGCACCAGTAACAGTCTACGAAAGTCTAACTTAGGGAGCCAGCAAGCCTATTGGGCTTTCCTACAGGGTGTGGGTGAGGAGTTACAGGAGTGTAGGTGACCCCAAAACAGCTACAAAGTCTCATTCCAGCTTGGCTGCAGCGATGGAATCACCCCTTCAGTTAGCCTTACACAGTTTATATACTTCCAGGGTCACCAAGTCACATGCAATTAGGACAAAATAATATACAGCTGACTGGAAGGTAGGTATAGGAGGAAGTGTGGCCAGAATTGTAGACCAAGGTCCAGTGACCCTCTCTACTCCTTCTGTTCTTTTTGAGTGAACATCAACATTCAACAGAGCCAGCCCTGAAGGTCTTTTGAAACTGGTCGCAGCAGCTCTAATGAGGATGGACAGTTGTTATACCTGGAGGGCAGCAATCGACAACACCTCTCGTCAGCTTTCTTCTGCCTCCTTTTAACTTCCTGTGGATATTTCTAGACCCAGCCAGACAGCCTAAGATCATCTCTCCATCCCAGGACCTTCCACTGGAGCATAGGTGTAAATCCTCTTTTGACTGGAAAGCTAACACTCACTGCTTCCAGGGACCAGGGCCTGGGTGCTTTTGTAAGGCCATTATTTGGCCTATTGTAGAGGACATTAATGTCTGTAACTTATTGCCTGCCTAGACGATCCTTCCACTCAGCTGGAGCAACCATCAGGCCCACAGACAGCCGAGAGACACGGGATATCGTGCTTTTGTCTGCTGCTATGTGTGTGTCAGTTCACTGCTGTGGCCGGGCTTAAGAAGGATGGGGATGCTTCTCTGCCTGAACTGTGTTTCACACCCAATGCAGGTACCAAGGACTTGCATGCCTGTGACCTGCAGGAGGAGATTCCACACGTTCCTATCAAAGCTGCACCATGCTGTGAGGCCAGGGGTTCAAACTGTCCCATATCTGTAGGATAAGCTGGTCTGAGGAACAGAGCTTTCCGTGTCCCGGTCAGCGAATAGCAAAGGGTCACAATTACGTTTTGAAAGATCACTGAAAGACAGGGGAATTAGCTCAGTTGTTTGAGTGCTTGCTTAGCATGCACAAGGCCCTAGGTTCTATCCCTGTAACACAGAAAATGGATATGGTGATGTACCTCTAATGTCAGCACGTGGGAGGTAAAGGCAGGAGGGTTAGAAGGTCAAGGCCATCCTCAGCTGCACAAGACTCAGTCTCAATTAAGAAAAAAAGATAAAATGTCATGGGGCTGGAGAGATGCCCATTGTTAGCAGTGCATAATCTTTCAGAGGACTCAGGTTTAGCTCCCAAGAGCTATGTCAGGCAGCTCACAACTGCCTGTAACTCCAACTCCAGGAGAACCCATCCCCCACAGCTTCCAAAGACGCCACACTCACCACCCGTACTACCACAAAGGCTGGTAATTAACAAGAAAATGCAGTCTTTAGAAATAAGGTGAATATTAAATTGTAGCAACATACACATCATACACAGGGGCTGTGGATGGCTCAGTAGTAAAGAGTGCTTGGTGTGCAAGCATGAGGACCTGAATTCAGACCCATAGAATCCCTAGAAACCATGAAGAAAACTGGGTGTGGTCATACATGCCTGTAACCTGTGCTCTGGCTGATAAATAGCAGAAAGAGGGGCTCATTGGACTCCCTGGGAGTTGCAGGCTCAGTGAGCCACCTTGTCTCAAGGGAATAAGATGGTGAATGATAGATAGTGCAGGACATAGATCTTACTGTGGCCTCTGAGTACATGCACAGGTGCACATACCTGAACACACATTATGTATACACACACACACACACAACACGCACAAACACACACACTACACATACACACACACTATGCACACAGACACAGACAGACACACACACAACATAGACCATAAAAATGAATCGTCTTTACCATTCCAGAGGGTGGAATTCAGCAGCGTTGAGCATAACTGCAGTACTGTGTGACCAATCCCCAGAACTCTCAGTGGTGTGAAAGTGAAAGTCTGCGCTCACGATTCCCTCCTGTCCCTGCTCCCTGTACATTTTGTTCCATCTTTGTGATTTCACAACTTTGATAACTCAGATAAAGAGAAGCACACAGAGTTTGCCTTCCTGTGGCTGATCTGTTTCACTTAGCATAATGTCTTCAGGGCTTTTTCCACGTTGGAGCCGGTGTCTGAGTTTCCTTACCATTTAAGATGGAAAAATGTTGTATTGTGTGTTCAGAACGTTGCTTTGCTCATTCATCTGTCAGTTCACACTTGGGTTGTTCTCATCTGGCTAACATGGACGACATTGCTGTGCATGTAGGTCGATTAAACTAAAGTTTCCTAAAGGCAAGTCTTTATCAAGAATCTACACTGCGAGTTCTTATGAAAAAAATTTCTGACTTTTTTCTTTTGTATTTTTTTTAGGGGTGGAGACCCCCTGTTTCTTTTTCAACTGTCCCATCCTATCCTGGCCTCCTGTAGAGTCCCTGGGGCATTTCTGCCTGATCCTGACTGGGTCTTGTTTCTCAATCCCAGGGAATGATGGGTCAAGGCAGGTTTCAGCTGGAGAATGGAAACTGTGCTCTATAGTAGGTTTTTCTCTGCTTGGTAAGAAGAACTAATGTTCACGCCCTTGAAACTCTGAAAACAGCCAGGAGGGTTTTGCTAGCACTGCTTGGTTGATCTGCTGTGAATATTTATTTGACTCCTAGTGTATTCTGGAGGAGGACACCAACTGGGAAAACCTGATCTCTGGTGCTGTAAGGTATACTTGTTTGAACCAGATGAAATGGCTGACAGCGGACCACTCCTTTAACCTTCAGAGATGGCAGCTTCATGTAGTTCATCCAGTAGTTGATATACCTGTAGGGAGACCATCCCTCTCCTGTGTTAGAAGTAGACTCTCTTTCCTCTGACTAAGAAGGAAGAGGATAGGAAATAAGGCTCTGGCTCTGAAGCAATCATCTGGGTGATGCAGGTGTGTGTGTGTGTGTGTGTGTGTGTGTGTGTGTGTGTGATGTGTGTGTGGTATGTGTGTGTATGTGTATTGTGTGTGTGTGTATGTGTGGTGTGTGTGTATGTGTGGTGTGTGTGTGTATGTGTGTGGTGTGAGTGTGTGGTGTGAGTTTGTATGTGTGTGGTGTGTGTGTGTATGTGTGTGGTGTGAGTGTGTGGTGTGAGTGTGTATGTGTGTGGTGTGTGATGTGTGTGTGTGTGGTGTGTGATGTGTGTGTATGTATGTATGTGTGTGGTGTGTGTGTATGTGTGTGTATTGTGTGTGTGTGTTATGTGTGTGTGGTGTGAGGGTGTGGTGTGTGGTTTGTGGTGTGTGTGTGTGTGTGTGTGGTGTGTGGTTTGTGGTGTGTGTGTGTGTGTGTGTGTGTGTGTGTGTGATGTGTGGGGTGGGGTACTGGTCCAGCTCTGACTCTGAGAGTTGTTCCCCAGAGGGACACCGGGCAGGCCCCTGACTGAGCCTCAGCTCTGGGTTGTCAAGTAGGCCTTGAGTGAGCCTTAGCCCGAGGCTGCAGTTGTTAGCATTGTGCTAGCCAGGAGCCCACAGCTCTTTTGCTGGATAGAGAAGGCAGACTGTGGCTGCTAACCAGTGGACCAGTAGGAATTCATATGTGGTGACTGTGTTCCTAAATGACAGTGTGCTCACCAACTCTGACAAATAAGGCAGTGTGTGCATCCCTCCCCCCCTCTCTTTCTCTCTTTCTCTTTCTCTTTTTCTCTCTCTCTCCCTCCCTCTTTCTCTCTCTCTTTCTTTCCTTTCTTTCTCTTTCTTTCTTTCTTTCTTTCTTTCTTTCTTTCTTTCTTTCTTTCTTTCTTTCTTTCTTTCATTTCTCTCTCTCTCTTTCTTTTTTTCTCTTTCTTTTTTTCACTTCCCTCCTTTGTCTCTCCCTTCCTCCCACTTCCCCTAGGTAAACCTTTTAAAAACTAAAATGTAATTTTATTTTGCGCATGTGAGTGTGTGTGCATGTGTGTGTATGCATGTGTGTGTGGCAGTATGTGCATGTGTGTTTGATGAATTTATGAGTCTGTTTGAATCAGAGTAGGTAGTTCATTGGTGTTTGTGGGCACTGGTGTGTGAGCACAGGATGCAGGTGAGTGCTGGAGTAAGAGCTGGATATAGGTAAACACTTGGGTCTGAAAGTGCAGCACATTGAAGGAAGGGGGAAAGATGAAACGAGCAGACACTGTCTGCTGGCCATGGAATTTAGAGCATGAATTAATTCTGGGTTAATGGGTAATCCATACCTCTCCTGGCCTCTACTTGGCAGGCCTCAGGCCTGGCATGGCTTCCTGTCAGAGGCAGTATTGATGACAATGAGTCTCGTCTGGTCTGCTGGGATCTCTACTCTCAGGTCACTTCTTGAATAGTCTCTTCCCATCTCCTGGTGCTGTGAGACACTTTTTGTAGAGCCATCTCCATCTGTACCCTGTTGCTTTACAGAGAGTTGGTTCTATAGAGACGAGTTGAGCCCAAGGAGGTCACTCATAGGCTGTCTAGTCACTGACACACAGAACAGTTTCTAGAAAGCCAAATTCAGAGACAAAAGGCCTGGAGGAGCAAGAACACAGAACCCTTTCCTTCAGAGAGCTAAATCTAAGGCACTTCTTACCTAAATGAGACACAGGACGTCTTACTCCAGAGACTGAATCATTTACTGACCAGGAAGGTGCCTTCCCCTCCTCTGGCCTCTGTAGGAATAAGTGAGTGAAGAATAAAGATAATTTATGCTATGGAATCTCTAAATGTGTTTCTATGTCCATACTAACAGCCTATGACAATGCTCTGTTAGCTTGTCTGTCTGCTACCAGGATGTGGAATTTCCTTTTGAATGACCAGGGCCTGGCCATTTCTGGCATGAATAGAATGACTCTAATGGTGTCTAACAGCATTTTCTTGCACCTGGTTCCAAGTTAGCCCCTTCATGTGAATTACCTTTCTCTATTGATGCAATGATGTTGACCACGGTGACATTCACCTTTATTTATTTTTTTACTTTTTTAAAAAAAATTATGTGTGAATGCGGTGCCTGCAAAGGCCAGAAGAGGGCGTCAGATCCACTGCAGCAGGAAGGGTTATGAGCCACCAGATGCGGGTGCTGATAATCAAACTCCAGTCCTTTGGAAGAGCAGTTCTCTTAACATCTGAGTCATCTCTCCAGACCCCCTTTAAGGTGTGTGTGTGTGTGTGTGTGTGTGTGTGTGTGTGTGTGTGTGTGTGTGTGTGTGAGAGAGAGAGAGAGAGAGAGAGAGAGAGAGAGAGAGAGAGAGAGAGAGAACCCAGAAGCCAGGTGTCTTCATTTATCATTGTCCACCTATTGAGAGGCAGGCTCTCTCTCTGAACACAGGGTTTCTGCTATCTTAGGCAGGCAGGCAGGCAGGCAGGCAGGCAGGCAGGCAGCAAGTTCCATAGCCCTCTTCTCTCTACCCACTCCTGAACTTGTGTTTTAAGTGTGTGTGTGGGAAGCCCAGCTTCTCATATGGATTCCAAGATCTGAATTCCAGTCCCCATGATTGCTAAGCAAGTTTCTCCAGCCCCAACTTCCACCTTTTTGGAAAGGTTGAGTAGCTTACTGTGTGGTGCACACGCTGATAAGAGAGCAGGCCCCAAGTGCTCCAGTTCTGAAAAAACTCTCTCTCAGAGCTGACTCGCTCCACCTTAGGTGGCATGCCGGGTGCTCAAGAAGCAAAGATTGTACTTTTAGTTCAGTGAAGGAAGCTGTTCCCTGCATGCAGATGCTGCCCACCTCTGTGTCTGTGAACTCCATTTCCAGGTCTCCTGTCCTCCACTCTTCAGGAAGACAATGCACTGCCCCAGTGAAATTCTTTTGCCTAATTTTGATGCTTTTTTGTCATTCTTATCTTAGTGATTCTTGAGTCCTGGTTTCTTTGTATTTATTTACACATCCTAGGTCTACTGCCTCTTGGGATTACCAGACACAGAGCAGATGGTCAGTCAACACCAGGTTACTGAATAGAAGTAAAGGATTTTTCTGAACGTCTTCTTCAAAGTGATTATATAGTCCCTGTATCTGTGTCACCTTTAGAGGAAGCTACAGCCCGGAGAGTTTTTTTTCAAAGCCAGTATTCTTGACCAGTGTGAAGCAGAGTTGGAGTTCATTAGGATTTTATAAAAAAAAAAAAAAAAAAAAGAAAGAAAAAGATTTATTTGTTTTAATTTTGAGTGCTTTGTCTGTGTGTGGAACACCTGTGGGGGACCTTAAGAGAACTTTGGATCCTTTGGGACAGGAGTTACAGTTGTGAGCTGCCACATGAGTACTGGGAATCAAACCCAGTCTCTCAGGAAGGGCAGCCTGTGCTCTTAACCATTGAGTCATCTCTCTAGACTGTTAAGAAGGAGTTGTTAAATAGGCTTCAGCATGGGTGCAAACAGAAAGAAAGGCACCCTGGGAAAATTTAGTGCACACCCAAGTAAGGGCTTCTCAAGAAAGTTGTGCACAAGGGCCTTAGTCATAACCAAATGCGTGCTTTTAGTCCTCCTGAAGCTACAGGGTTGGAAGGGTCTCTAAGGGACCCCTCCATTCTCTTTTAGTAAATGTGACCCTAGGGCAGAATCTGAGGCCCACTGGAGGTTTACAGTAAAGTCAGGGAAGCCGATAAATAGGTCACGAGGGCTGCAGAAGGGAACAGGCACATTTTGGCTGTAAACAAAGTTAATGTTTTTGTTTTTGAAACTCTTATGTGGATCTCTCCAGCCCTAACCTCCATCTTTCTTTAAAAGGACAAATAGCTCACTGTGGGGCACACACACTTTTCTTGTCCAGGAAAGTTGCAGGTTTACGCCTGGGGAAGGAGGAAGGCCTCAAATGCGGCACATTGCTATTTTGACATTTTTATTTGAATTATCTCTATATCTTACTAATAATATTGTTTCTACGTATGGCAGGTCTTGTTATGGAATGGTGACAGCCATCCCCTGGCCTCTGCACAGGGATACTGTGAGGATGGACTCAAGAGAAACCCATGTAAAACTCACCTTTGATAAGCTGTCAGTGCTGGGCAACATGAGCCGCACAGGGAAAGGCAGGAAAACACAGTGTCGCTCTGTCCTGTGCTCCATGAGAAATGTCACCTCGAGGGCTCAGCCTTCTTTCTTTCATGGGACTTTGGGCATAGTCGGACACACGGGGACAATAGTTCTCTGTGAGCTGCCAGCTGGTTCTGGCTGTCCTTTTCCGAGTCAGTCAGCCCTGCAATGGGGGGCTATCAGGCTCCCCACTTTCCACTGAGAAGAACAGTTCTCAGTGCAACAGTCACCTTTGACCTTCCAAAGGACGCCGCCACTCTCAGCTTCTGCTAATCGCCATCCTTTTTGTTACTATTCTCATTGCTGTTTTGAGAGTGTGTTTCAAGTAGCCAAGACTGACCTCAGATTTAATATGGAGTTGGCTGGCCATCAAGTCCTCATGTTCCTGCCTCTAATTTGCCATGTGCAGGGTTCCCAGGACAACACCACCCCACACACCCAGATCTCTAATCATCATCAGCCGATCTGTTCTCTGTTTTGTTTTGTTTTGAAGGCAGGGTTTCTCTGTGTAGCCCTGGCCATCTGAAACTGCCTCTGTAGACCTGGCTGGCCTTGAACTCAAGAGATCCACTTGCCTCTGCCTCCCTAGTCCTCAGATTAAAGACTTATGTCACCATGTCCCGTAACCAACCTTTTCTCTATCAGCACCTGCAGTTAAAGGTTTTACAAACAAACTACCTAGGACGACACCTCTATCAAAAGCTATCAGGGTTACAGCTGCAAGAGGCAGGATGGAGAGTTGTAGACAGCACCAAGGTAACAGCTGGTCTTTACAGTTTAGATTTACTCTCCCTGTTTTTAATTGTATGGTTGTGTGCACGTGAACATGAGCACCCAAGGAGACCTGAGCAGCATCGGATCCGTCTGGAGCTGGAATCACAGGTGGTTGGAAGCAGCCCAGTGTTGGTGCTGGGAACCAGATTTGGGTCCTCTGGAAGAGCAGTGCATGCTTGTAACCACTGAACCATCTGCCCAGCCCAGGAGTTGATCTTTAAACACTAAGTGCACAAGAGTTTGAGTTAAACACGTGGGTTCTCTTCTTTTCCTTCATCTCCTTACAATTTCCAAACAGAAAACACAGAAACAACAGACTTGGTTTCAAACACATAAGTAGTGGCTAGAGTTGGAAACATGGCTGACGGCACTGTCCCAGGATGTCGATATACTCCAGGGCACTTCAGGATTCCTCAGGAATAAATACGGTTTCGCTTTCCTCCTGCTGGGATGTTCTCGGTGTAGATCATTGCTCTTTGACATATTTCAGCATAGAAGACACGGAGCCTGCAGATCATGCTGACAGTTGGAGCAGGCCAACCTCAACCCCATGCCGGAACCAAAGGCCAGTGGCCATGTTCTTCCAAAGGTGAGTGAGAAAACAACTCCTAACCCAAAACCAGTTCCCTGCTCCTGCACCGCACTGGGCATGTGCCGGGTCCACTTCCTGCAGAGGCTGATCTCACGTGTTTGTCACAGGCAGCTCCCACGATTTTTAAAAAAATATATTTTTCATATGTATTCTTAGTATATAAAAAGTGTTTATATACATACACACAAAATGTGTGTGTGTGTGTGTGTGTGTGTGTGTGTGTATGCATACGTGCACATAGAGAATTGGGGTGGGGCTTGTGTATCCCAGGCTGACCTTGAAGTTGCTGTGTAGCCAAGGATATCCCACTGTCTTCACTTCTTGAGTGTTGAGATGATAGAAATATGCACATGTGAGTTGCTGTTTAAAGAAGTTAAGAAACTATAAAATCATTTACAGAAATGTTATTTAGGGGAAATAGATTAAGAAAACACAAAATAGTAAATCCACCTGAAGTCATTTGTTCTGAACAGAGAATAGACACACACAGACACAGATACACAGAGACACAGACACACACAGACACAGACACACACAGACATGCACACACACACACACACACACACACACACACAGGCATGCACACAGACACATACATGCTAGCATGTAACAGAGCCTTGTAAGAAAAAAAAATCTCAGCAATGAACAAAAAATATTTTTACTGGTTTATGAGCCACAACTACCTTAAAATTACTTTAAAAAATCCAGACTACTGGGGCTGGGGAGAGAGCTGAGGGGTGATGAACACAAACTGTCTTGCAGAGGACCCAAGTCTGGCTCCTAGCACTCAAGTCAGGTGCCTCACGACAGCCTGTAACGCCAGCTGGAGAAGTTCTGAGGCCTCTGACCTCTGACCTCTGCTGGCACCGTCACTCATGTGCACACACCTGTACTCAGGTATACAAACATGCATGTATATTAAAGTCCTAGAGCCATACAATAGGCTGTTTTGGTGCAAGAAAGAGTCTTGGTTATAGAAGTGTATTAGAAAGCTAGAGGTTTTAAATGCTGGCAGCTTAGTGCATTTCAATTATAACCCACTATGTTTATATATACACATCAACATCTAGCAATTTAAAAGTATGCATGGGGGGGGGGCTTTGGGTGAGCCACCAGGAGGACAGTCTCCTGTGCAGCTGCGGCTAAAAGCACGTGCGTGAGGCGGAGAGCAGGCTGCCTCCGTCCTCACACGAAGAGCCAACCTTTTTCCAGGCCCATCCTCATTTCCACTGCATTCAATCCAGAGGGTGAGCTCTGCTCTGAGGGTTTTGGCAAAGCTTTTCTATTACACAAGGACTCTGAGTTGCACAATCCCATGGTCCCTCCCCACATGAAGGGAGGGCTGTAAGGCTATAAAGCTGCAGGTCTTGAAATGGCAGCGGGGCTTGCTAGGAATTCCTGGGCCCCACGAAGAACTAACAGATGCAAAATCTGGACCTTCTCACCTTAATCCTGATGTGGAAATGACTCTAGATGTGTGTATTCCAGAGTGTGTGGAATCCCATTTATTCCAGCTGAGCTGTGCTGCTCGATAGAAATACTGCAGGCTACACATGTTTAGCCTCGTGGCTGTTTTCTAGGAGTCAACGTTTAAGAAATAAGAGGCGGGGCCTGAGGAGATCGGTGGGTGGGTGGTTACCATGCAAGTGCAGGGACCTCAGCTCCGCTCCCCAGCACCCACGACAAAGGCAAAAAAGCTGGGTGTGTCATCGTGTGCCTGTGATCTCAGTGCTGGGGTCAGAGAAGGTAGATCCAGGGGACTGAGCAGACAGCCGGGCTGGCCCAGACAGGAGCTTCTAGGTTCAATGAAAAAAATCCAATCTCACAATGTAAGATGGAGAAATGACTGAGGAAGGAGACATTCCCATACCAGCTTCTGACCTCCACATATGCCCGGGAAGGTGAGAACACCAGCATACACACATGCATATTACACACACACACACACACACACACACATACACACACGCACACACCCATACACGCACACACCCATACACACACAAAGTGAGGGAAGACAGGTGAAATTAGTGTATTGTTTAACTAACGTAACCCCCTTCCCCCAAAAGAGCCATTAGTCTTGTAATTGATATAAAATTATAGAGTAAGCAGCTATAGTTATATTTAATACTAGGTCTTTAAAATGCAACACATTTTACCTTTGTGGCACACGCTCCACTTGGACTAACCACATTTAAGGTAACAGAGTCACATGTAGCTAATGACTACCTTCTAGGTCAAGTGTCCTTTGGGCAAAAAGTTGCAGTTTTATTTTTAAAAATTGGTTATTTTATTTACTTACATTTCAAATGTTACCCTCTTTTCCAGTTTCCCCTCCACAACCCCCTTATCCCCTCCTGCCACCCCCTGCTTCTATCCTGCCACCCCCTGCTTCTATGAGGGTGCTCCCCCACCCACCCATTCCCACCTCAGCACCCTAGTGTTACCCTACACCGGATCATGGAGCCTCCACCAGACCAAGGGGCTCCCCTCTCATTGATGCCCGATAAGGCCATCCTCAGCTACATATGGGGCTGCAATTGGCCACTAGGAGGAGACAGTGCTCCTTCTGAGCTGCACTTGAGAAAAATCCCAGCTGGGAGGAGAAGGTCAAAGCAAGATAATTTACTAGGCCTGCCTGTCCTTGTCTTGCCCCTACCATTCCCCAAGAAGATTTGTTACAAAGAACTGTAGTGTGATCCTGCACAAACTTCTTGGAACACAAGATATAGTCTCTCAGACCAGCACGGGTGGCCTGGGCAATGAAGCCGTTAGTCTGAGCCAGCCAGCCAGCCAGCCTGGGATGCCAGCTGGAACCTGCTGCCTTTCAACTGTCAGGCTTCCAGGTGACATGGACAGGCCTTTCCCAGGAGGGAAACTCTCTGCAAAATCACACGTAGGACTTTAGCTAGCCCAGTTGTTACTTCCAGGTTTTATTAGAAGACAGCATGTGCACCTGTGACCCACTTCTTGGCGGAGTGGGAAGGTTCTGGAAGGAGACATGCAGCCTACTCATCCCACAGGGCATTTTAGCTGCCAATTGTTCTTGCCCACATCTTGCAAGCTAGCTTTTATTCTTTTCGTTGCTCTCTTATGGAGGGGTGTAGAAACTCCTCACAGATATATTGCATATGTAAAAATCCTTGGTCCCCAAACGCGGCATGCTGTTTTACTCTGAGACAGAGCAGTCCTTGGAGATTTCAGTTTTTACACTGCCACAGCCCAGTGAGTGGGTCAAGATTCTAGATACTCATATCTGCTCCATTGGCAGAATAAAAAGTAAACTGAATGGAATAGTTAGAAGACATAGACCAGGGACTGTATTTACAGTTTGATCTGTTGAAAGTGTTCTCTTTAAAGCTGTGGTTTTCAACCTTCCTAATGCTGTGACCCTTAAATACAGTTCCTCATGTTGTGGTGACCCACAACTATAGAATTATTTCGTTGCTACTTCATAACTGTAACTTTGCTACCTTTATGAATTATAAAGTAAATATCTGACATGCAGGCAATCGAATATGTGGCTCCAAGGGGGTTATGATGCACAGGTTTTGAGAACCACTGCCTTAAAGCTTCTTACTTACTAGGTTCGATCCATATCTCTACTGGGTCACTAGAGGGTTGGGGGAAGGTACTCTGGGTCCCAAATTTCAGAAGCTTATGGGGGCCACTTCCAGTGTGGGGGACTGAACAGAATACCTGCTACCACATGGGAAAGTCACCTCTATAACTTGCCTTTTTTGACGTTTTGAAGTGGCCGGTGGCCCAGTTAGCAGCGTGTCTTCCTTCCATAGGAGGCAACCTTTCTCCTGAAGGCTAACCCTGCAGATGTCTGCTCAGCAGGTGGCCTGGCGCCACATCACAGTAGAGAGTGGGAGGAGCATTGTTTTGTAATCTGAGAACAAGGCTTGTCAAGGACCCAGCAGCACCTGTTAGCAGAGGCTAACCCAAGCTAGGTCTAGAGCATCACCAGAAGGTGTCCACCTGCCCCCAGCTGCTTCTCTTTTGCATTTATTCCCATATTCACTGGCCACTGCCAATGGAGCCATACAAGCTCTGCCTGATTAGTCAGCTCTGATAGAACTGAACTGAACATCCCCACTGACAGACAGAGGCTTCTAGTAACTGGCTTCTGAGATAGATGTCTTGAAATTCAAACACTGCTTTTCTAAATGTTTAAAACCTCAGATTGATGGATTTCTGGACATCAAATAACCACAGATATTATAAAGGAGATGTTATGCCTAAATGTACAAGAACATTTCTCTAGAGACTAAATCTATAGTTCCAGGCAATGGAGGAAAATAATATGCACTTCTGCATCCAAAGTCTCTCAGTGAGAGGAGATAAATAATCTTGGTCTTTTAGATAAACTGCTTTAATGAACATCTACACAGAACAGTGCTCTTCTACCAGTTTCCTTTTGAAAAAGTGTCACAACAAGGTGCTAAGGAAATATTCAGGATCTAATTTTTTTTTAAGGACGGGGTTTTATTAGGTAGCTCCAGATGGCCTGGACTTTGTTATGTAGACCAGGCTGGCCTCCCCTGCCTCTACCTCTCAAGTGCTAGGATTGAAGGCATATGTCACCATGCTTGACTCCAAAAAAAAATGTGTATATATATATATATATATATATATATATATATATATATATATATACATGTATTTTAGAGATTTACTTATTTTTATGTGCATGAGTGTTTTGCTTATGTGTACATGAGTGTACCATATGTATCCCTGGTGCCCATGGAAGCTAGACAAGTGTGCTGGATCCCCTGGAACTGAAGTCGTGTGTCAGCGCTAAGAAGTGAACCTGGGTCATTTATATAATCAGTTAAGCACTCTTAACTCCAGAGCTGCTCTTTAGGTGCTCTACCTCCACAATTCTTTAATAAGGAAACACTCTTTGTATGTGTACCACCTTACTGACCCTCTCAAAGGTGATGTTCTGAAGGGCTAAATGGCTTATCAGGGGTCACACAGCCTTGAGAAACCAATCTCTCAGGTTTCTAACCTTCAGTGTTTGCTCTGAGACCTCCTGCCCTAGGCTGCAGGTGACTGTTCCTGTCCCAGTTGTGACACTGGACATCTCTTCTTTCATATCAAGAGATACAAAATGTGACTGGCTTTGGCCAAGGTTGCACTGCTTAGGAGAGAGGTATACTCATGCCTGTGGAGAGTATAGCTGTGGTCCTGCTACAGAAAGACTCAGGAGAAAGCTGTTACTTCAGGCATTGGGGACCCTGAGTGAGAATCCTGAGGAGGGGACTGTGAGAAGGGCCCCACAGCCTGTGGCTTGGCCTGTTTCAGCTTACACTACTACTGATGCTTTCTGGAAATAGGTTTCCTCATTCCTGGTCATAGAATTGGCTCTCTGGCCTCTACAGCATCTGATTTGAATAAGATTGCCCCCCCCCCCCCCCCCGTAGGCTCATTTATTTGAATGCTTAATCACCAGGGAGTAGAATTCTTTCATAGCTTTAGAAGGACTAGGAGGTGTGGCCTTGTTGGAAGAAGGGTACTACTGGGGGTTGGCTTTGAGCTTTCAGAAGTCCATATCAAGCCTAGTGTCTCCCTCACTCTGTTTATTGATCAGAATGTAGTTCTCAGCTACTGCTTCAGCGTCTGCCTGCAATGGCACCGTGCTTCCTGCCATGATCATAATGAACTAAACCTCTGAAGGCGAAAGCAAGACTCCAGTTAAATACTTTCTCTATGGTAGTTGCTTTGGTCATGGTGTCTCTTCACAGCAATAGAACTGTGACTAAGATGGCCAGTGATTACCTGAGCAAGCCTACCAATCAGCATGTCTCTGTTTACCTCCGCATGACTCTCCTATCAGCAGAATTTAAGAACACCTGAACAACCTCTGGTATATGATCCCAAATAGAGAAAAAAAAAAGAAAAGACCAAACAGCGTTAGAAGGATTAGGAGGTATTTATGCTGCACCAACTCCATTTTGAGTATAAGTGTCTTTCACATCCAAAATAGCATTTTAGAGTAGACAAGTTATATCCATATTCTCAAAGAACACTTATGTGTTAGACCTTGTATCACTATGATAGAATGTCTGACACAACTAAAAGGGAGAAACGATTTATTTGCTCAGTATTGCAGAGGGTTCAGGCAATCCACAGTTGCTTGTCAATGCAGGCTCGGGCAGAACTTCAAGGCATTGGAACTAAGGTGGTAGAGGAGGTAGACAAGATCTAGCTGCCACGAACGTGTTCCTGGTGACCTGCTTCCTCTGACTAAGCTGTGCCCGAGTACCCAACTCATATCAAAACTGCCAAACGGTGTCAGTTACAACTCATATCAAAACTGCCAAACGGTGTCAGTTACACCCTTCATTGTTGCAAGACATAGGACAGGGGTAATTAAGGAAGGGAGGGCCTATTCTGATTGACAGTTTAACAGTACAGTCCATCATGGCAGAGAAGACGTGATGGCAGGAGCGTGAGGCCACTCGCCATATCGTATCAGCGTTCTAGAAAGCAGAGAAAGAAGAATGCTGGCCCTCAGCCTGCTTTCTCTTTCCCCAGCCCATGGAATGATGCACTGTTAGAGTGGGTCCTTCCACCCCAACTAACCCTACCTAGAAACCCCTTCACAGGCACACCCAGAGATTTGTCTTCATGGTGAATCTAGGTCTTTTCAAGATGACAATCAATATTATCCACTACACAAACCCTGACTCTGTGGAGTATATTTATATGGACTAGTTCAGTGCTAAGTAAATAGAATTCAGCAGTAAGCAAGTCATTTATGGCCCTCACTTCTATGGCCCCATGGCCAGAGGACAAATGACCAGCCCAAGGTCACAGTTATTGATGAAGGAGGGGACCCCAGGCAGATGTGTTACACCTACATTTAAAATGATTTTCACAGAAGCTGGAAGATCATGGATAGGAAACGTATTCACACTTGGCAAGGAACAGCATCAGACACTGGACTCGGGTGTTAGACGTTGGGCCAATCATGCAGGAAGTGTCCACAAGAATGGCCGGATTCCTGGGCAGGCAATTCATTCTGGCAAAGGAGCAAACTCCAAAAGCCCTGGCAGCTTTCAGCAGCTCACTAGGAAGCAACAGGGGCATTCCTGGATGGTGCAGCTTTACCGCCCTGCCCACTGAGCTCTCTCTGGCTCATGCAGTGCCCCATGTTCAGATAGATCCCACAGTGAGCAACAGCCCCCACGTGGATGCTCTGAGGCCCAGATAGGTCCAGCCCTGCACCTACACCTTATTCCCGACTCTATTGCACTTTAGCTTCTGTAGGGAGAATATGGTCTAAAGCCCTCTCTTGCCACATTTCAACAGAGCTCAACAGTGGCTAACTTTCCTGTCTCTTTCCCAGTCACACAGATGCAGGTGACCAAGGGGAGGGAGCCAATGGGACCCAATGGCACACTGAGATCTCAGTGGCTACATGGCTTGTACTGTGCCAGACTGTGCAAGTGCAAAAGTGGCCATCCTGTGTTTCCTGTGCTTCACTCTAAAATGTCATGCAAGGTCAGCTATACCGTGACTCACTAAGACAGGAGCAATGGACTAGTGTACTAAGAAATAGAGGCCAATTCCAGCTTGGGGGAAAGAGGATGGAGAGGGGCAATGTTTCCTGATGTGACAGCATCTCTATGTGAAGCTGGACTTCAGGCATTGACCAGGAAATCCAGGAAGGAAAGCTCCCAACCTGCTAATTCTGAAAGCATCATTTCTCTTCTCCTCTTCCTCCCCTTTAAGAGAGTCTCTTATTCACGGGCAGAGGCGGATGACTCACACTCTGTCTTGGGGAGCTCCTCTTCCCCATCCCAGCTAAGGAAGGAGATGCACCCAGAGGCTTATGCCTTCCTCTCCTGCAGGGTGAACCCATGGTTCAGGAGGTTCTTCTTTCCTTCTGGAATCTCTACAGCTCCATGGCCAGGGTTAGCTCTGAAAGTGGTACTCAAGATGTTTAAGTGGCTATGGGAAAGATATGATAAATGAACTTATTATTATTAATTCTGAAAACAAATTCAGTCCGCTGTCTCGCTGTTTAGTAAATAAAATGGTGGCACTGTGTTCTGTCCCGTAGCATCACATAAAATCCTTTTTCTTTATTTAGATTGCTGAGCTCCCGTGGACCTTTACAGATGTGAAACTCATTTCAATTACATTATGGTACCGCAGAGCCATGTTTGTTGTTACTGCTTCGTGGCAGTATACTGTGAGTTTGTTCAGGTGGATACCTCAAAGCATTTGTTTCCTTGACGTTCCAGTGGACATTGGCTTGATTCTTTCATTTTAGTCAAGAATGGAAATTTGTTTTGTTATCTCTTTTGCCTATGAAGATGTCATTTTTCTCCTCTGGTTAAAGATCTATGGTGTGTATTTTGCCTGATCTTGTATGTTTGCATAACATTTGCATATACTCACCTAGTCTATTAGTTCATTGCTCACTGCTATGACAAACACCTGACTAAAGCAGTTTTGGGAAGGAGAGGCTAGTTTGGGTCTCATTATGATGAGGAAGACATGGCAGTTGAGACTGAATGGGGGACCATATGTTCAAACACACGAGGTTACAGGGGTCACCAGATCCAAACCATAAAGGATAAAAACTTTGCTCACTTCTTATGGTACCTCCTTTTTCTAAATACCTTCTATTTTATATTAGTAATACCACAGACTTTTAGTTTTTAGGATGTACTCTCTAAGCGTTTATGGATTGGAGATGTATTGAGTTAGACTACGAGGTGCAGCCAAGATTCAAACCCCAGCACGTTGAAAAACCAGCACGTAGACACTGGCAGATGCAAAAAGGATGGATCAGCACCACGGACAGCTCTAACGACCCTGGAGACTCAGAAACTAGGTTGGTCAAAGGAAGTTTTTCAGTACAGGTAGGCTAGGAACTCCTTTCCCCTGCTAACGCTGACATGAAGTGTGTGCCTTGTGATGATATTACTGTAAATTTGTTCCCAAAGTAGTCTTTACCACTTGGCTATTATACTCCTAACATGTCAGATGGTAGCAGATCCGAGGTTCTTGGGCTAGGTGTCACATAACCAAAAATATTGTGGGTGTCAAGGGTGGATCAGAGATTTTGGCATCCTCCAGGCAAAGCTTTAAACATTACATCATCCAGGAAGAAGTTCTAGAAACAGTCTGAAATAGAATTGGCACTCTCTCCTCTGCCCTCACTTCCTGCCATAACACCTCACACATATTCCACCACAGCTTCTACAACTTGCCCTGTGTTTTTCACCTCTTCTCCTGTGGTACTGTAGACCTCCTTAAGAATGGCCCATCTGTTCCCCTTGAGGAAAAAGTCATTTGAAACATATTAGACATCCAATAAATTCTGTTGAATAAAGGCTGAAGAGATGGCTCAGTCGTTAAGAGCACTGATTGCTCTTCCAGATCTTGGTTCAATTCCCAGTACCCACATGGCATCTCACACTTGTCTGTAATGCCAAGATCTGATACCCTCACACAGATGTACATGCAGACAGCAAGGTACATAAATTATTTTAAAAAATATATTTAATGGATTAAGGGCAGCTACATGAGTCAGAACTGGGGACAAGCTTCCATGAGCAAACCGAGAGCGAGACAAGCCCTCTGTTTTCTGACTGGGCGGCCCTTTCCTGTGTTCTTCAAGAATACAGCTAAAATGATGACTTAGCAAATAGGGAAAATGATTACCGACTGTCAGTATTTTTCCCATGTTGCTTACTGGCTACTAGGATAACATTGAGATGACAGTGCTGTGAATTCAGGCTTAAATGTTCATTGTTTTGAAGATTAGAGGTGAAAATCTCCAGATGAACAGAACCAAGGGCACAAAGCTGGATGCAATGTCTCATGCTTGTGGTTCTAGCGCTTGGGAATCAGAAGCAGGAAGATTTCTATGAGTTCAAGGCCAGACCAGGCTACAGAGTGAGTTCTAGGCTGTCCTAAAGTAGAGAATAAGACTCTTATTTCAAAAGCAAAACCCAACCAAACACACAAACCAAACCCCAAAACCTCATAAACAAACAAGTAATAAAAAATACAAAGGGCAGACGAGAGTCTGAGCATCTTTGTGAGGCAGAAGGTGTTGTACATCAGGCTCTCAGTCAGCTAGGTTTTTAGAGACTTGGTGCCAGCAGCTTACCTTATCAACCACTGCTACAAGGCGCAGCAAATTTCCATTGTCCCTGCAAGTTGTGTATTTTCCTATGTGACACAAACACCCTTTAAAAGGTCCCTCTGGACATCCCCGTCACACACACATTCTCTCTGTTTCCAGGTCTCTCTGTCTGTCTGTCCCTCCATCCATCTCTCTCTCATGCCCTTACTCTAGGTTGACCCTTTGCTTCCCCTTCCCTTAGATCTGTTAGATATTTTGTGTGGTGTAATCTCAATGGCACACACCTTGGTCCCAACTCACCAAGGTACCTTTTACTGCTGTATCCTAACAGAAGATATGCTCTGGAGAGAGTCTGGCTAACCCTGGGAGAGTGCTCTCTAAGGCATGTCAAACCCCTGCCCTAGAAGGAAATGATTTCTTGGTTGGCAGGAGTCGTCCCTGTGAAACAGCTGCTGTGGAAGGTGGAGTTTAGGTAGACTCAGCAGAAGCCGAGTCCTTCCAAAGGAAGCAGCAATCTTTTAAAAAATTATTTGTTTTTATATGTACATGTGTTTTACTTGCATGTATGTGTATTTATGTACCATATGGAGGTCAGAAGAGGAGGTTGTATCCTTTGCAACTGGGGTTATGGGTGACTGTGCTGGAAATAGAACCTGGGTACTCTGCAAGAACAATAAATATTCTTAACAGCTAAACCATCTGTCTAGCCCTGGAAGCACCAATCTTTAAGCCATAAAAGGCAGTCTAATCCATAAAAGGCTACCAACTGTGAGTGGTAGCCCCCCTGAGATCTTCTTCTTTACCAAACCTCCATATCCCTGTCAGGTTTTTATATCAGTTACCTTGCTGTTGCTATGATAAACAACACCATCAAAAACAAATCTATGGAAGAAGTCACTTGCTTTGGCCTTTAGCTCCAGAGGGAGGGTTTTAAAATGTTGAAGATGGCTTGGCAACTGGCAGCCAGACCACGAGGCTGAGAGATCATATCTTCAGGCATAAACAGTGATAAGAGGAAGAACTGGGAGTGGGCAGGGCCATAGGCACTCAAAGTCCACGCCCAGTGACATGCCTCCTCAGGCATAGCCACACCTCCAGGAGGTTTCATATCATTCCAAACACCAATCACCTACTGGGGACCAAGTACTCAAATACCTGAGCCAATGGGGGAATGTTTCTCATTTGAATCATCCCAGCCCTGAGCACAGAAATCTTTTCCTAGGAAATTCATGCCTTGAAATGTTAGCTGTTGTCTCAAGGGTTTGGGTCTGGTGTTGAATGCTCACTGCAGATTGAGACAATAAGGTAGGGTGAAGATTAGGGAAAGAAAAGGCCGCTTAAACAACTGAACAGAAAAGATGTGTTTTGCACAAACATGTAAGATTCACCACAACCGCCTAGGTATTTTGCCTATATGTATGTCTGCACACCACTTGCATGGTCCATATGGAGACCAGAAGAGAATGCCAGATACCCTGCAAATGGAGTTATAGATGCTTGTAAGTTGCTATATATGTGCTGGAAATTAAACCTGGATCCTCTGCTCTTAACTACTGAGTTATCTTCAGCCCCTTCAATGAGTAATTGATATGAATTGTGTGTGTTGGGCAGAGGGGTGAGATAAGGGATATTAGTTTAAAGAAAGGAAGCCCTGACTCTTCTTCGGCTTTATCATTTTCTTTTCTTTAAAGGGAAAAGCAGAGACCAAAGAAAGCAGAGCTGAAGTTATGGGATCAAGCCTGGCTGAATTCAACCTTGTTGAGAGAGAACATTTACATTAGCCATGCCATCTGGCTTCCTCTTTCTGGCTCTCTCCCACCTGCCCCACCCCCCACCCCTTCCCTCTTCTGGTGGATTTGAGGTGACATGCTCCATAGCTTCCTTCTCTGCCCCCGTGAATGATCACAGACTTTTCAAGAGGCTTCTTTCTGAAGAGCTCCTTTGGGTGCCCCTCTCTCTAGGTCCTGCTGTCATTAAGTCTAGAACACAGGCCAAAGCATACTTTCCCTGTAGTTTCCCCAGGTCCCCTAAACTGTCTGCTGCTATTGTGATTTGCATATGAAGCCCCACCTCCCCACCTCCTGCAACCAAGGTCCATTCCTAGTAGGTATAGTCCCAGTACCAAGATCAGCAGTAAGGCTTTGTGAATGAAGATTCCCAGCAAAGCAATGGATAACTCACTGATGGACTGTGATTTGAAGGCACCATTGACATTAGGATGTTGGAAAAAGCAGTCATTAGAGGCCTTGAAGTGTATCATGTCAAGCCTTCCTTACTCATTGCTTCCTGGCTCCACCACAAACTCCCACACTCTGGACAGATTTAAAACTTGGTAAGGCTTGGTAAGAAGGCAGAATTGCTTCTCAGAGTCAGACCCTGAGGTCCTCTGGAGATGTGGAGGCCTTGAGAGTTTCTGTGTAGAGTTTCTGTGGTCAACAAAGGAATGTCCTTGTGAAAGCTGCTATGGAGCANTTACTCATTGCTTCCTGGCTCCACCACAAACTCCCACACTCTGGACAGATTTAAAACTTGGTAAGGCTTGGTAAGAAGGCAGAATTGCTTCTCAGAGTCAGACCCTGAGGTCCTCTGGAGATGTGGAGGCCTTGAGAGTTTCTGTGTAGAGTTTCTGTGGTCAACAAAGGAATGTCCTTGTGAAAGCTGCTATGGAGCATGGAGCAGCCCTACAAAGATCACGATATCCTGGGAGTTAGCCAGGTTCCTCTGTGGGTTACAGGGCAGATAAGGGTTCTCCTTAGCCGAAGCATCCTTGGGTCTTAGAGCTCCTTCCGCTGACTTCAGCAGCTTCTGCTCAGGATTAGTTCCTACCTCCGGAGGCTCTTGTGGCACTTTAAACATTTTATTTCCCTTCCAGGGAACCTGTCTATTCCTGGCCTACATCCCTCCTTCCAGCCACAGACAGTTCTCAGTCAGTATCTCCGACTTAAACCACTTCAGGAACCTTGGGATTCCTCCTTTTTGGAGCGTCATGTTGGACTGATCCTGCCATTCTGACTCCAACTCCAGACCCACATAGATGCTTTTGGGTCTGCACACCCCCACTCACTCCTGCTGCTGCTGGCTTCCTGTCCCTTATCGCAAAGCTGGGCACCATTCAACACTGTCTAGTTGTGAATGGCAGGCATTCGTATTTAATCATATTATTAGTTGTATAAAATAACAAGTTTCATTATTCTCTCTCTCTTCCTCTTCCTCTTCCTCCTCCTCTTCCTTCTCTCTCTCTCTCTCTCTCTCTCTCTCTCTCTCTCTCTCTCTCTCTCCCTCTCTCTGCCTTCAGCTGGGCCCCTTTGAGTGTTTCAGACATCTAGTGGATGGATGCTTGTGTATACTCAGGTTTATGAAGATGGTACATGAGGAAAAAGGCAGGGGAACTCATGGGAAAATCCAGAAAGTAGTTTTTGTTTGATGTGTAAAGAACTTGTCTCTGACCTAGCAAAATCTTTGGCCATCATGGCTAAGAACAACAAAGCAAACAAAATGTGGCTGCACTGCTTAAGCAGAGATGCTCTTCCTCCACAGACTATTAGTGCGGGGTGCAGGAGCCCCTCACCCACTGCTCAGCCCGATGCCTGTGCAGATGGCCTTAATAGGACTGCTGGGTCTATTTCCTTTCTGGGACATGTCTCAGAGCAATGACTTGGAGAAAGGGAGAATGCCTAATTGGGAAGAGTTGCTTTTAAGTCATGACATGCCAAGATTACCCAGGGATTAGTAATGGAGCCAGCTAATCTTTAAAAGGATCACCTGTGGAGTGTGATCCAACCAACTCAAACCAAGGGAAACAAGGTTCTCCTTACCCACCTCACCCACCCTGGCCTCAGTGATCTCTTGGCCTCTGTGAAGGGAAGTATGTAGTGGACCCTACCCTGGGTTTAGAGATAATTCTGCTCCTTCCTTCCCTGCTCTGTCTATTGTGTGGGCCAGACATGTCTGAAGGTCCTCTCATGCCTCCACACAGTGTTCTAAGATAGGAGCAGACCTAAATGGAAAGCTGTGTGAAACTGTAAACAATGTGGTCTTATCCATATGCAAGAGCCAGAGGTCTGTCTTCAAAAAACCTGCATACATTTCTCTGAATTGTTTGTTGATCCTGACAACCAGGATACTTCACACACAGAATAGATCTTCAAACCACGTCTCTGGAGGGGCCATCCAGCCTTTTTGTTCAATAGCAGCATGACTTAGATTCTGTCCCGTGGCTATGCCTCACTTATGACAGCTTCAATCTTGTAGGATTAGTGTGAGAATTAAATAACTATACATGCCTATATACAGGCAAAAACCTATGTACATAAAATGGAAACGCTTTAAACCAGAAAAGGGTGGCACTCACCTTTAATCCCAGTGCTCGGGAGGCAGACAAAGGCTGATCTCTGGAAGAAGCCCATATGGGCTTCTGGAAGCCAACTGTGTCTACAGAGTGAGTTTCAGGACAGCCAGGGCTATACAGAAAAGCCTAGTCTCAAAAACCAAAACCAACCAAACAAACAAAAAACAAAACAAACAAAAACCCTACAAAAACCAAAAAAAAAAAAAAACCCAAACAAACCAAAAAAACCCCAAACAAACAAAAAATAAAAACAAAATAAAAAACTTCAAAATATCAAAACCCCAAAACAATACTTGTTTGTTTTAAATCAAAAGTGTGCAGAGGGAGATTGCCATCTTGTATCCCGGGTTCCTCAGAGACCAGTCTATGCAGGAGAGTGTGCAGGCTGCAGAAGCAACAAAGCTTCTTGGTCAGGGTCTCTTTGGGACTTCATCTTCAGCCAGGAGGCAGAGCTGAGCTCCAGACCTCTGGACACCTTCCCTGCCAGAGGAGAGCTTGCCTGCAGAGAGTGCTCTGACCACTGAGACTCAGGAGAGAGTTGGACTCCCAGAAGTGCTGACCAAAGCTAACAGAATCACAGGAAGAACAAGCTCCAGCTAGAGACAGCTATAACAACTAACACCAGAGATTACCAGATTGTGGAGAGCTGCGCAGTGCCGTGCCTTTAAGAGGGGGCCTTCTGCTAGCCCGATAGCAAGTGCTCTCAGGGACACAAGTCCTCAATTGACTAAGGCTGATCATCTGGCTTGCTTATGTGGACCTATCTGCTGTCACCACATGGCTTACTGGGATTGGTTGGCCTAGGACTGTTTAGCCTATGGGCTGGCTTTCCCCGTGTTCTATTAGAGAGAGTCAGTTGGTCAGGGGTAGTTTGAGTCAGAGGCAGTTAGTGAGGGCCAAGGAGTCAGGGTGAGGGAGACAGGGTGAGTTAGGTAGAGTTAGGTTAGAGTTAGACAGGGTCAGTTAGAGTTAGTCAGAGTAAGGGAGTCAGAGTTAGCCAGGGGGATTTAGGGTAGACTAGTCAGAAGAAATATATTCAAAGGTTTCCTGAATAAACTGTTAAAGGAAGAGCTTGGGGGTCATGTCCTTGCTGGGCAAGAGGCGCACGACACCAGATAGTGAAAGGCAAAAATCTTTTCCAAGGTGTTTTTTTTTTTTTTTTTTTGAGACAGGGTTTTTCTGTAGCCTTGGCTGTCCTGGAACTCACTTTGTAGACCAGGCTGGCTTCGAACTCAGAAATCCACCTGCCTCTGCCTCCCAAGTGCTGGGATTAAAGGCGTGCACTACTACGCCCGGCTGGCAAAAATCTTACTAACAGAAACCAAGACTACTCAGCAACATCAGAACCCAGCACTCTCACCATAGCGAGTCCGGAATACCCCAACACACCTGAAAAGCAAGATTCAGATTTAAAATCATATTTCACGATGCTGGTAGAGGATTTTAAGAAGGACATTAATGAGCTGGGCAGTGGTTCCAGGACAGCCAAGGCTACACAAAGAAACCCTGTCTAGAAGAAGAAGAAGAAGAAGAAGAAGAAGAAGAAGAAGAAGAAGAAGAAGAAGAAGAAGAAGAAGAAGAAGAAGAAGAAGAAAGGGGAAAGGGGGGAAAGAGGAGAAA
>CACVCL010029034.1:0-82692 GCA_902729485.2 Mus minutoides | reverse complement strand
GACTTCACTCTTCCTGAGCATGTCCCTGCTCCTTGGATTCAGGGTTTCAACACATTAACTGCCTGCCATCTGTAACCCTGACTTTTCTATCAGCTTCCCCTCCTTCCTTTGTTTCCTTAGCCACTACCATGTTGTCCAGTTTAATGTAATTTTTCTGGAGCCTTCTCTTATATTCTTCAAGTCAAAAGCGCTGTTCATTACATTTTTAGGATGAGGAAGCAGATATTAGTTAAGCAAAATTGAGATTTGAGGCCACGTCTCACACCTGTCAAGATGCATCCTGCCTTTCCCTGGCTTCTGCCCACCAAAGAACAAATAAACGACCCTGTCTCTCCTGCATTAACAAAATTACTCTGGGGCCCTCATTGTTTTGGAGCGGTCATGACTAAAGCTCTTTGGGTAGCCAGCACAGGACCCGTGTCACCCGTGTGACTGCTGATGCTGTACAGAGCTAAGCCTCCCAGTTCTTATTTACGTCACCACGAGACCCTGAACCCCTGATGCAAATGGCTGCCCCCACTTTCCCGGTCAGTAGATTATCCCAATACTGCCGCACAGCTCAGTAATATCAGCGCTGCACTTTTTTTTACAGACTTGAAATGTGTTCTTCATTTAGAGCCATCCAGAGCAATTTATCGAGTTCTCTGAATTGTGCATATCACTTCCTATGGGAAAAGGGCTTTGTTTTCTAGAAGCCGCCATAATTAGTATTATTAGAATTTGGATTCTAATAATAATTTAGTGAGTAGTAATATTCTACTCACTAAAATAGACTGTGCTGATCTTAAAATACTGGTATGTCATATTTGAAATTTTTCTTAAATTTTGAAAATTTGATTGCCAACTGTTAATTTATGACCCATTCAAATGGTGAGGAGCAGAGGCAGAAATGGTGCTGTGTATGAGAACATTTTAGAAGGCATGAAAAGCAGGTCTACTCCACCCATTTTTATTGTAAATTTTTTTAAAAAAGAGTCTTTTGATTTGAATTGACTTACATTTTTCCTAGTAATGAAGACTCAACAGTTTCCACTGCTAAGTCTTCAGCCACACTTATAAAATCTTTTGCTCTAAATATTGTGACAGGAAACCATATGTATAAAAGGTTAGGAAAAAAATAACTGCAGAGCCAAGTGGACACACATGTTTATCCATGAAGATAAACTAAAGATAGTTTACTCAGAAAGAGAGATCTCTGGGCCCCAACTCCAAACCAGTTTTACCCTAGTTCAAATCCCAGCAACTACAATTATTACAATTATTAGGTTTTTAAAGCCACAACTAATTAGAAAGAGTGCTTCTCTAAATAGATTATAGCAAAAAGTGACGTCCAATAAGTTATCAGTTAAGAAGTTGGGATCGGGTAGGGGGTGGAAAATTTAGAAAAGGAACGGGGAGGGGGGGATCTGGAAAGTGGGCAAGTCATGCCAGCCTTTCACCATAAGGATTACACTGCTGCTCCATACTACGGAACTCAGAGCCAATGCTCAAGTGCCGACATTAGCGCGTCCTGCCTCCTGCCCTTGAACTAGGCTCATGTGCTTTAAGCTCCGCAGCCACGTGGGGCAGAGTTAGTTCTGTTCTCCCAGCGGCAATGCTGCTGCATGGAGAAACCAAATGAAACGCATCTATAACTGACCTCCGCACCCAGAACGAAGACTGCATTTCATAGCCTTGCTTCAGCGGGGCGTGGCTCTGAGATTAACCTCTAACCAAAGTGATTAGAGGCAAAAGTAGTACACATCAGCTGTGGGGTGCCCTCTCCCCTTCACCTATTGTGGAGGTAAGAAGGCAGATATCACCTAGAGCCACCGGGCCCTGAAGGTGACAGAAACAAGCCAAAGATGCTAGATCCCAAAGATGGCTTTAACAGGACACGCAGCTGAGTGTTTCAGGAAAGAAACCACATACGTTCCTTCAGACTGGATGCTTAGGGTGCGTCTCCATCACACTAATTCAAAATGGCAACTGTCTCCATCACACTAATTCAAAATGGCAACTGTCCTGAAGATCATGGGAGGGATTTGTTATGAGATATTTAAAGAATATGGAAAGCTTTCTGATTTTACATTTAGTGAGTCTTATTCTGAACCCTCCAAGCAAAAGAAAAATGTTCATACAGGCTGTATTTTCTTCTCAGGTTGCAGAAGCTGTGACATGATTCTTTGTTATTTAATGTGTCTAGGCCAGGTTAGAATGTGTCTGTAAAACAAGAAATGAGGATCAAGAGGCTGATATTAGTCCAGCCTCCCTCCCATCCCCCTACTCCCGCCCCTGCTCCAGTGTCCTGGGAGGGGAGGAAGGCAGGAGAGAATCAGATCACAGAAGAAGGAAAGATTTTTTCATTTCTCTTAAAACACTTCTGCAACAAGCCCTGACGTTGCTATGGTTACTACATACTTCTGAATCAGTTTCTACAGAAACGGCAACCGTGGGAACCGATAAGCCTCAAATTTGCCCAGGTGCCTTCATTAATAATGAGAAACGCTGGCCAATTAAAATATACCCACTTGAGGAAGGCTTTTCTTTCAAGATTATTATTTTTTTTTCTGTGTGTTCACAAACATTCACACTGGGGCATAACACAGAGAGTGCAGTGCCCACCCCTCTGCTGAGGACTGTTAACCACCAGGAAACCTTCTTCAGGCTCCAGGGTGAGCATGTGGCTCAGTGGTAGGCTATGTGTCTAGCGTGTACCAGGTCCTGTGTTCCACCCCTAGCAAAGCAAAATCAAACATCTAAATAACAATAAACAACAACAACAACAACAAAAGTGTTCCAAATAGTGCATCGAAAGAAAACATGGAGTGAATTCTGTATAAGAAATCTATCCTAATTTTAAGACGCTTGTGGGTCTATCAATCATAGATGGACCAACTTCTGTATTAGAATGTGCTTCCCAGGTCTGTGTCCTTCTGCCCCTCATCAGACTGCACTTGCTGTCTAGGTTAATGTTGGAGAAATCTTGTTTTCACCATATTATTTACACGCTGACATCTTACTATTACTTTTTTTTTTTTTTGCTCAGTTCTTTCCAACATAGCTAAGTCTTCCAAGCCACATGTCAGCTTATCTTCTTGTTGTCATTTCCTAGGTCACTGTCTTGCTTTATAAGTCTCTTCAGGTATCATACTGAAGAACCAGCCTGCCTCTACCTTAGGCTTAAAAGCCATCTTATAGTAAAGACAAACTAGGTTCACTTCTGTTTTATAATTAAACCTGTTTCTCAAGGGTTCCATGCCTCACCTGTAATCATGACTTAATGGATCTGAATGCCTGTTCCAGGTATGGCAATCATGCCTTGTTTCAAAAAATTGTTCATAACCATCTTGCAACCCTGCCTTTATTTCAAAAGGTTGTATGACCTCAAAAAGTTGTTTATGACCATCTTGCAACCCTAGTTTTTTTTTTCCCCCAAAGGGTTGAAAAAAAATCCCACCTGTGACTACCTTGTTATGACCACTTGTTGCTATGGATATCTGTTGTTATGGATATCTGTTGTTATAACTACCTGTTGTTATGACTACCTTGTTATGCCTCCTCTCAATCATGTCTTTTTTTTAGGAGGTCACTATAACTAACTTGATATGCTTGTGTTCTGCTCCTGTAACCCCACATATTCTGCCCCCTAAATGCCCCATCTGAAAACACCCTACCTCTGGTCTATAAAACCCTTGCTTTTCTCACATCCAAGGCTGAATTCTTAAACTCCACCTTAGGGGGAGGCAGCCTGTGTATATAACTTAAAGAAAAAAAGCTTGCTTGATTTAATTGCTTGTTTTGATTAATTTGGCCATGATGGTTTGGGTTGGTAGTCTTTCTCCTCCCATCTGAGGGGTTAACGATACCATCCTCATTTGTACAGAGCCAGGCCATGTGTATTGTGTGTGAGTCTTTCGCGCGACATAATGTTTTTGAGGTTTACACACATGCGACTGTACTGTTATGGTCTTACTGTTACAACCCCTTATACTGTTGAGTAGCGTGCTATTACATGGGTGTTCCAGACTGAATTTTTTGGTGGTGGTCTTTATCTTTTATGAGGGAAGTCCTTTGGCCTTGAAACTGCATAATCCTTCTTCCTCCAGAGGGCTGGGATCACAGGGGTGCCCCATCATACCCCTGCTTCCTTCACTATTCATCTACCTGAGCTCCTGTTCTCAGACACTGTTTGTTTAGTGTTAGGCCCTTCTATTAACACAGCCATGAACACTCTTGCAAGTCTTTTATGGATGTATATTTTAATCTCTCTAACTAAGTTCCTAACTGTGGCTTTATTGGTTTGTTATATAATAAATTAACAGTTTCCCAAGACATGTTTCATTCTCTAACAATGGTCCATGACCTTTCTACCACTCATACTTACTTGGTAATAACTAGTGCTGAGATTCTGTTTGTGTGCTAGTGACATTCCTATATATTTTCATAAAGCATCTGTTTGTGTCAGCTTTAAAATCAAATTGTTTGTTCTTTATTATAGGAATATATATATATATATATATATATATATATATATATATACACATACATACATACATATGTGTGTATAGCCCTTAGTATATGTCATATTATTTCTACTCTATATCTTCATACCTTTTTATTTATAGAAAAATTAAGATTTTGATAATGTGTATATTCTTTTTTTACAGTTAACAGTTCATGTGTCCTCTCTATGAAATTTTTGCTCATCCCAAAGTGCAAAAATATTCTTCTGTACTTTTCTTTAGAACTGTAATGGTTCTACCTACACATTTGATGCTATGATCTAGTTAAATTAATGCACATGTATATAATATAGTGGTGGGCACTCATGTTAATTATTATTTTCCACACAGAATCTGGTTATTTACCCCCATTCATTCTATCTGGGATTCTGTTGACTTTTTGGATCTGAGGGTTGAAGTAACTTTCTAACTTTAGAAAAATTCATAATCATCAATTTTTAAGTATTTCTTTATTGCCCTCCCCCTCTATCTTAATGAGTCTAATAATATTTTATGTTGTTAAATACATATCATATAAAATATGTAAGATTAAATATTGATGACACTTATGGTAGTTTGAATGAAAATGGCCTCATAGGCTCATGGAGACTGGCACTATTGGAGATTGTGGCCTTCTTGGAGGAAGTGTGTCACTGGGGCAGGCTTTGATGTCTCAGAAGCTCAAGCCAGGCCTAGTGGCTCACTGTCTCTTCATGTTGCCTCAGGATCCAGATGTAGAACTCTCAGCTACCTCCCCATCATGAGGATAATGGACTAGACCTCTGAATTGTAAGCCAGTCCCAATTAAATGTTGTCCTATATAAGAGCTGCCACAGACATGGTGTTTCTCCACAGCAATAGAAACCCTAACTAAGACAACAATAAACATACTATCCTCCGATTTTAGACCCTCTGTCCTGTGTCTTTGCTTCCCTTTCTTCCTGGTTTCCCAGCCCATGCCTCCTTCTCGTGGCTCACTGCTACTTTTCTCTTTAACATCATCTCTTACAAAGACCAGTGAATAGGTTCTACTTTCATGACATCATGCTTTTAATTGCCACCTAAATCTTTGGTAATCCCTGAACTTGGAGAGCAAAGAGAATACAGTTCCAAGGAGTCTGGAAGAAAGCAACAGCCACGAGTGAAAAACATGCCCAATATAATAATATATTAATTATTTCAATGTTTCCTCTCTGATGAAATCATTCATCTGTGCATGCTAACTAATTTTTCTACCTAATACTTTACTGTTTGGATACTTGTATTTGAGATATTGTATTGTAATACCAATATTAGGACCATCTTTGGGACAGTTATTAGCTATTCATCAAACACTGCACATAAAGAACAATGTAAGTGCCTATTGGAAAACTAGTTTTTATGTGAATAACACCTGTATAGATTTTAATCACAAACCCTAGACAAAATAAGTATTTAAAAAATCCATTTGAAGGCTCTGGAGAGCAATTGAAACAAGATGGAAGGAGGGGAGCATACTTCGCCAAGGCAACATCAGCTAGAAAAACTGAGGTCTAGCCAGGGATGTGAGAAGACAGAATTTATGTCTACCAAAACAGCTACAAAATGAGGGGCAGATCATGTTATCCCATGAAGAAGGGTGCCAAGGAGAACAGATCCATCCAAGTCTTAGGGTAACTGAATTGGGGGTGCTGAGGTGTTCTGAGGGGTGTAAAGCTGTGGTTCTCAACCTTCCTAATGCTGCAACCTTTTAATACAGTTCCTCGTGTTCTGGTGACTCCCAAGCATAAAATTATTTTGTTGCTACTTCATATATGTAATTTTGCTACTGTTGTGAATTGTAATGTAATGACCTGATATATGACTCCTGTAGGGATTGTTGAGAACCACTGCTCTAGTGGCAAGCAACAGTTGCAAAGGTGAAGGAAGCAAGTGGAGGTCTGTGCCTGTCCAATTAAGAGGTGCAAGAGTTTGATCCCCGACAGTTTGGAATTTAGATAATCACACTGAGATTTCCAGAGATCACCCTGACAACGGAGAACACTAAGACTCTACCAGGCCAAAGCGATTGCCTGGTTATTTATATGGTAATACCAACAATCATACTACCCAAGTAAAAGAAGTAGAAAATGGAGTTTCTAATGCATTGTTCAGAATGTTCAGTAAATAATAAAACATCATTGAAGCATGTCCAGGAAGAACAACAACAAAAAAATGAGAGTAACAACTGAGAAGAAGAAAGGAGGAAAAGAAGCAGTAAATGTGGCTTTGAGCGGGGCCTGGTGGTACATACACACCATCTAACTCAGATGTTAGGATTAAAACCTTTCAAAACAGGTATAGTAACTATGTTCAAAGATGGGCCCAGATGAACTCAGGGAATTCCAAAGAAGAAATTGGAGTTATAAAATATATATGTTAAAAAAGGAACCATATGGAAATGTTAGAACAGAAAAGTGGATCTATAGTAAATATCAACTTACTTGGCTTAACAGCACACAGTAGGCTTAAAAGCACACAGTAGGTTTAACAGCATACAGAGGGTTCTAAAAAGAGAGCAATAGGAATTCCACACATTGAAAGCAAAAGGGCATAAAAATTCCACAACACAAGGAAGAAGGAAATGATGTCATTTCCAGAGAGGGAGACAGAACCAGAGGTCACCATGTTAAGCAGAATTAGCCAGACCCAGGAAGACAAATACCATACAATTTTTCTCATGTAGGCACAGGCTTATGTGTGCTTATGTGGTGAAAGAAGTGTATATGGAGACAGACACTGAATGGGGGTGGGGGAAAAGGGCAAATATAACATGTTTTCTCCCACATGTAGAGTCTAGGCTTAGCTATATACTATGTATACACATGTATGTATGTGATATATATTGGCACATGGTAAATGCCTAAAGTCAAAGAGAGACAGAAAATCATGACATTTGCCAAGAAAAACACATTTCATGAGGGGCAGTGACACATAGCAGTTGACATCTCATCATGGGCAAAGAAGGATGGACTAGAACAGTCCTTCAAGGTGCTACAGAAAAAAACAAAGAAGGATGCACTAGGAGAACCCTTCAAAGTGCCACAGAAACAAATGTCCAAGAAAAAATAACCTTCAAAAATGAGGATAAAATCAATATATTTGAAATTTTATTTTATATTTATTTGAGAGAGAGAGGCAGACAGAGAGACAGACAGACAGACAGACAGACAGACAGAATACAAGTGTGTTCATGCCACAGCATCTGTGTAGTCAGAGGATACCTCTTAGGATTCAGTTCTCTCTTGATACCTCATGAGATCTAGGAATTGAACTTAGGTTGCGAGGACTGGATGCTGGGCTATCTCTGGCTCAAAATAAAGACATTTTTAAGTAAATAGAAATTAAAAGAACTTGTTTGCCGTAGAGTTGCACTGAGTAAGTGTAAGACTCTTTTAGGGTGGGGAGGAGCGGTGTAAGATGGTAGTTTTAATCCACTGGCAGGAACAAAACACTAGATTGGGCATAGTATGCATGGGGAGGAAAGGAAAAGATTACAGACGTTCTCCCCCAGTTTATTTAAAAGTCATGTGATTGCTAAAGCCAAAACTATAAGCCTGTACTTCGTGGTTTACAACATATGCATGCATAATACACGTGAGAGCAACATTAAACAGCAAAGGCTGGGAGAAACCATGGAGCTGTCACCAGGCTTTAATGATTTACCTGAACGTTGCCTCTGTGCCACAGGTGTGCCACAGGAGTCAAATTAGCAACCAGAGTAGTCCCTGTAACACACTGACGTATTAACAGGATGTATATGATACCAGAAAGAGCCACTAAAAGAAAACCAAGACAAGTTTACCAGAGTTTAAGAAGAATTTAATGAATATTGCAAATGTTATCTCTAATACCCATTAGCATACAACAAAATGAGGTTCAGCAAGATCAAGAAATTTAAGAATTCTTAACTACATTTTGCTATCATTTGATAGCCAGAGCTTTTAGATAGACTTTATCTTACCATCACCACGGGAAGGTCAGAAAGATGTAAAAAGGAGGTGCCATGATGATACTGGTCCATGACTCAGGACCTTTTAGTCAGAACTCCTGAGCCTCTAGGGCAGACATTCTACCTCAGTCTCTTCTGATAAGTAACTCCACAGGATACTCAAGAAGGAGTCTTGTTAAATGACACATCAGTTAACGTTTTTAAAGTGGGGCTTGGAGTGAATGAGATTGGAACACACCTTCAAAGCTGGCCCCGGGAAACACCAACTTAGCAGTGATGGTGTGTAGAGTATAGAAGGTAGACCGTGGGTGCTGAGGCAGGAGACCTACCGCTGTGTATGAGAGAGGTGGGTTTAGGGAGAAAAAAGTGACTGAGGAACTAGAAGCAGGAGAAATATGGATCTCAGGAGCAGAGAGAGCAGAGTGAGCCCCTTAGTGAGCCACTGTGGCCCTCAGCTAGACTCTCCCTCCCACCTCCACAGGACTGGGAGCCATGTCTGGAGGCCACTTTAGTTCTCAGAACTCAGGGGTGAGTGAAGAGTTCATGGGATTGGAGCGCTATGGTGTGTAGCAGGTATGCTACAAAGAATTACCTCACCCCGGATGTCAGCAGCGCCAAGGCTGAGAACCCTGGCTCCAAACCCATAGGAAGGAAATATGAGCGGGAGGTCCCAGGGTGAGTCAGACACAGCGAGCTGTAGTGTGGTGTTTTCACTAAATAAGCGTTCTATCTGTGTAAACAAGGGCATGGGGAATGCATGTGCATATGTGCACATGCAGAGGCCACTGGAGAAAATCGCGTGTCCAGCTTTATTACCCTCCACTGTATTCCTTTGATGAACGTTATCTTATTGAACCTGGAGCTAGGCTAGTGGCCAGCAAACACCAGCCATCCTTCTGCCTCTGCCCTCACTGGGGTCACGTGTGCGTAAATGGCCACTCTGGCTGGAAATCCAGACTCAGGTCTTCGTGGGTAGACAGCAAATGCTCTTCCCCACGGAGCCATCTCCACAGTCCCTATGATAAACACCTTCAGAACAAGAGATGCCTTATTCACATTAGCCAGGCTTCTCTTAGAAGGTCTGCATACTGAGTTCACATTTCTTCAAAGCAACACCTCACCGTAACTGACCAGGTATCTCTCAGCTTCTAAGTCTTACAACCTTCTTCTAAGTCTTACAACCTTCAATTTTTCTGCAATCACCAAGCCCTAGCACCATGTGCTACTTATCTTCATCCTTGCACTATCATTTTCCTCGGAGTAAGAGAACAGAGTCAGTCTTCATCACTTGCAGATTCTGTGTTTGTGCATGGTCTGCTTGTAAAATGAAAAGTTACATCCAGCACTTCCATGGCCATTCACAGATCAAGCAATGAATCCCATGCCCTTCCTTGAGCAGAGATGTGCACTCCGCCTTCTGGCTTCGGGTCTCCCAGTGGTAATTAAGGCTCCTTCTGTCCAGTCAGTGCTATGATATTTGCATTCTTGCTGGCTGTCTTACTATTTAAATGGCCCCATAGTGCATTAGAAAAACGAATGAGGAGCCTGGTCACCCAGTTTGGCTGAGGTATCTAATATGTAAGCAATGGGTAAAGTGGGCAAACGGGCTTCCAGGAGGATGTCTGAGATATCATGGGGTTCTGGGAATATTCTGGTTTTTTTCCAGAACATTTATGAAACTTTCTTTCTTTATCTTCATAGGAAAAGATATCTCTCTTGAAATATAAGTCTTGGGACTTTCATATTATTTCCTCCCATAAGAAAACTCAGGGTAGGACACTAATTCCTGACACTGTTGTATGTGGTTGACTTTCACAGTTTTCAGGTAGACTTCTCTACCCTTGGATTTGTCTAGAAAGTTGTTGATCTTGCCATAGACTCAATTATAGATTAATAGGTTGCATATAATCATTTAAACATGGGTTTTTAAAAACAAGACACCCACACAATATACAAGGGCAATTAACCTTTCAATGAAGAGTTTACTAACATATATTAATTATGAAAATGGGTTTGTTATGACATTTTCACACACACACACACACACACACACACACACACACACACACACACACACAATGTATTTTATTGTATTTATCTTCCATTACCTTCTCTTGCCCCTCCCACTAATGACCATATTTTCCCTAACTACTCCTCCTCCTATTTAAGTCTCATTATTTGTATTTTTTGGTGACTCGATGAGTGTAGTTAGGGTGGCTTACAGGAGCATGGCTGAGGTGCTCTTTACAGCATCACAGGGTACTCCACTGCAGAAAAGATCTCTTCCTCCCCCAACAACCATGAGCAGCTTATACAGCCCCGCCCCCGGGGAGGAGGAGTTCCTTGGAGGAATGGTGACAGTCTGGTTTTGTTATTGTTGCGGATAGAAGAAAAGGGCTTTTATTTGGTTGTTACTGTTCTCCACGCTTAAGATTAAGGAAAGGGAAAACTAGGCTCATGCTTGGAAATGTCCCCCAAATCATATTTATAAAAAGTCAGAAACATAAATATTGGACTTAAATGTATTGCTTTTTTGAAAAAATAAGAAACTGAATAGATCTTACTTTTATTTAAGAAAGACTTGTTCTTTTAAAAATGTTTGCTCTTCAGAACACTTTTCCCTGAATGGTCTATTATGTCTAAGGTGAGCGAGAGCAAAGGACGGAGGACATAGTGCGCACGCGCAAGATGGGAGGGGCTGCTGCAAGGATTATATCACATGCTACACATTCACAGTTTCTACATCGAAATTTTCTGACTTTTTCCTCAGCTGCAGGCTTCAGTAATTTTAGAAATAACTTTAGAAAACTTGCCATCTTTCCTATGAGCCTGAAAGTGAACAAGCTGTGCTGGGGTTGACTCATCCGGGTCCTTTCCAACTCCAGTGCTCTCCTGCAGGCGGTCTGAGGCCAGCCAAGACACACGCCAGGAATCAAGGTGTTTTTAGCCCTGAACATGACCAACAGGCAAGGGCAAGGGCAGTGAACACAAAGACAGAAGGCAACAACCAGAAGCAAACTCATTTGGCTGCTACAATGAGACCCAAACACACAAATGAATATTAAAAACCTATTCCCCTTAGAAACTTAGCCCTGAACTGTGGCTCTTACCGTGAGGTGAGGAACTCTGGGCCAGGTTCACACCCCAGCTCAGTCCTGACAGCTCCCTGCTCAGAGTGAGAAGGCCCACACTTATATACTCATGTTGTTTTTGTTCTTCACGTCTTATTTTAGGAAGTACATCATCAAAAACAGCCTTGCAATCCCCTCCTTGCTTTTCCTTGTAAGGAAAAGACAAAGGGTATGGTTTATAGAACAGGGCTTTTGGGGTCAATACTGATCTGCCTGTAGGTTGTTATTCTACTAGGAGTGGGAATCAAGTTCAAAGTCAGTCAGCAGGAGGCCTCCTCCCCACAGTGGGCTGCCTTAGTGCCTTTTCTTTTCCCTTCCCTCTAACAAGGGTCCCACAGGCCTGTAAAGCACTCCGGAGACTTCCAAGGCCTGGTAAGAAAAGGGGAATGGGAAAGGATCTCTCATACTTTGATCTCCAAGAGTTGAAGCCCCCCACTGAGAAACTTGGAAACACTGCAGATGTGAAGGTTCTGCACAAAGACATCAGCAGCCAGCAGCAGGCAATTTTATCTAAGAGATTCCAAGACACATCAATACCCCTAGGCTTTAATGACCCTTGCCTCCGACGGAGATCTCCTCCGTTTGTTTCTTCCTATGGAAAAACATTTATAAATTTGTTGTTAATGTGTTGATATCTTGGGTTCAAGGTAATGTATTTATATATTATTTATACATGAAATGTATATTTATGTATGAAAACATACAGCAAACAGGTCTTCACACTGAAACTGTGTCTCTTATGCATTTAAAACCTACTCCAGTCTACACAAAGGGTTTAGGGACTCACACTCCAAAAGCACCCTGTTGGGTTTGCTCCTGTCTGTCCTCTTTGCCATTTTTGTTGCTCTTCCTGAAGTCATGGGATGAATTTTTAGCAAACCCATTGGCTTATGTGAATCAGGGGTCTTGCGTAGAATTCAGGGAAGAAAACAATGCCCCCAGGGATAGGTGAGCTGTCTGAACTCTGACTTCAGGAGCTGGGTGTCTGGACTATCTGATTTTTTTCCCTCATTATTGGTCAACTTCTGAGTAACATGTCTACCTGCATTCGGCATAGACCTAATGACTACAAACTCTATTGTGGTCTGTTTTGTCAAGTAAAAGCTAAAAGGATATTCTAGCAAGTAGATATTAAATAGCCTTTACTTGGTGGGGAGGACTTTAAAGATCTGTTTCGTATTGGCTACCCACTACAGTCAGAATACTTAACAGGAACACCACAGCATCCATAAAACCAGCTGAACGTTTTTGAATAACAAGAGCTACCATTTATTGCAAACATCCCAGTGTCTGGAACTTCTCAATGACAAGTTCTGGGCCTCCTCTAGCAGGTACAGAGAACTCACCTGAGGCGCAGACCAGTTCAACCACTTACGAGCGCGGCCACGTAAATAAAGATGATGAGGTTCCTGGCTTCAAGGCTTCTAAGAAGTCGCTGTTCTCCTCTATTCAAAAGAATGGTCACACTCAAGGCCTAGTGTGGTCTTTTGTCTTCGGGTCCCTTCCCTTTCTGTCTCTTCACCTTGTGTGCTCTCTGTGAAATGGACTCTGTGTCTGGCTTGACTTTCCGTCATTCCCAGAGGAAGGACTCATGCTCAGGAAACCAGTCATAAGCAGTGAGAGCATCCTCTCCTGGCTCTGTATAGATAGAACCTATCTATGTATTTATACAAGTATAATGAAACGCTGGGTCTATTTCTCCGTTCTCTCCTCAGTTACGATTGCATTAGTGTGACAGACACCTACTGGGAGCGACTCACAGGAAGCCATGTTCTAGTTTAGCTCACAGTTTCAGAGCTCAGTCTGCAGTAGCTTGGTTCCACACACAGCGGAGCAGTGAGAGCGTGGTAGAGACTGTTAACGTCATGGCGACAGGAAGCAGAGAACAAGGAAGGGACTGGAGGCTAGCTATGACTTTCCAAGGCGTGGCCCTGCAGTGTACTTCCTGAAAGACCCCACCTTCTGAAGTTTTCATAAGGCTCCCAAATAGTGCCACCTACTGGTTACCTGAGCTTTATCACATTAGCTTACAGGAGACATTTGACATTTCTTCCCCATGGCAATCCTTGGAAGGATCTGTTACAATTTCCATATCAGAGATGAGAAATGCCAAGAAACCCAAGGACATGTGTGGCTAACCACCATATATTCTTCACCCTTTCACGGTACTTCCCAGATTGTCATAGACCAGTAAGTAAGCCTGGCTTCCCTACCCCTATTCTGGTAGTTGCCTGTACCCCTTGTCCCCCACCCCCTTTTTAAAATCAGGACAATCCTCTTCTGGAGTCTATGAAGAGGCCATGGCTCAGAATAAAGAGAATTTAAAACTATATTAATAACATTGTTATAAAATCATGACTTAGTGGAATGAAAACATAATTGAACTCTTTGGTCATACTCAGAAAGAATAATTAATTGGCCAGTCTTCATTAGCCTTCAATTTAGATAATAATGTCCTATTGACTAATTCAATCATTTTCCATTTGCGGATGAGATTTGTAAGTTATCTTTTACTTCTGGTCCCCAGAGTAAGCAGAATGTCCAGGTTCTATTCAGTGTCTGTTCTAAGGTGGAAAGTGTAGTACATGCCAGACTCTAGCTGCTCAGGAGGCTGAGGCAGGATGGAGAGTGGGACTAGGTGGTTAGTCAGAACAGCTTAGCAAGAAGCTGTCTCCAAATAAAAGAAAAATGAATAGGGATGAAGCTCAGTGGTTAGGGTGCTTTCTTAGCAGGCATGAGCCCTTGGGTTTAATCTGTATGACCATCACCACCACCAACAACAACAAAAATTCCATCCTATGTCATATCAGTAATGGCTACATGCCAATAGACTCTGTGTTGCATTTAGTGAAACTGTGTTATGGCACCTTTCAAACTAAGATGTATGTGAGCACACTTTAAATAGCCCTGATGTGTATGTTGTAATCTTACTTTATCATTACATGTTGTTGGCCAAGTACATTACAATAATATACTACTGGGATCAGTGCCAGCCCTGAGGCTGTGACACTAGCTAGGATTTGAGGAGCTCTTGTCACTTGGCCTTCTGTGGGAATGAAGCCAGGGCTGAGCAAGCCAGTGGCTAAGTGGGGGCAGAGGATACAAGTCACGTGGGGAGACTCCCCAGAGGCTCCTGGGTAAGGATTAGCAGCTGTCTGACCCTACAGACATGCCATTGTGAGCAAGCCACGGAGATGACCAAGAAGTCAGGCTGGGGTTTAGGGTACAGCTCAGGGCTACAGCACTTGCCTAACCTGCTGCAAGCCCTGCTTTAGTCCCAGCACCACAAAACCACAGCCACAGTGAGCATGAAGGAAGGGATGTAGGCTGGGAGCAAGCTGGCTTGCAGACAGGTTGGTAGAACCCAGAAGATTCACAAGGACCACAGGAGAGTAGGCAGGAATGGCGGGTGGTCTAAGGCTGATCCTTTTGAGAAAGGTTCTGATTTACTGAAAGTTTATGTTCACAGAAATAGAGTAGGTTATGATAATGAAGGAACACCAATTTAATGCCATAGACATACACAATTCCCCCTTAAAGAACAATGAAAACAATAATAGAACATAATTAATAAATTTTAGTGACTATAGATATAGAATATGGAAAACCAAGTATCAAAAAACCATCTGTGATTATGGGTGTCTAGGAGCATGGAAAAGCCCCCCCAAAGGAAAGATCCTGTTTCAATTGAGCACCATTGAATAAACAGGCACACACATACACACATGCACACACACATACACACATACACAGAAACAATTAGAAGTAAGCTCTTAGATATTTAGATTTTTTAAAATTTTTATTTATTATTATTTCATTGCACTGATGTTTTGCTTGCATGTATGTCTGTGTGAAGATTTTGGATTCTCTGGAACCAGAGTTCTAGACAGTTGTGAGCTGCCATGTGAGTGCTGGGAATTGAACCCAGGTTCTCTGGAAGAGAAGTCAGTGCTTCCAAGCCCTGAACCATCTCTCCAGCCCAGGATATTTAGAATTATTAATGTATAGTCCATAAAATAAAGTTTTGCTTTTTTTTTTTTTAGTTTTTTATTTGTTTGTTTGGGGGGTTTTGTTGTTGTTATTTTTACAATAAGATGTACCACATGATTTTGGTAATTTAAAAAGTGTTCAGTTGCTTTTTTTCTGACCTGGGAAGGAATTGGGCAAATGATGTGTAAGACCTAGTACCTCGATTCTATCAGTCTATAACTTTCAACTGTACAAGAAGAGTCTTGAATTTTGGCACCTTAACTTGCTTTTTTATAAACATCACAGTTGGGGGCTGGAGAGATGGCTCAGCGGTTAAGAGCACTGACTGCTCATCCAGAGGTCCTGAGTTCAATTCCCAGCAACCACATGGTGGCTCACAACCATCTGTAATGAGATCTGATGCTCTCTTCTGGTGTGTCTGAAGACAGCGATAATGTACTCAAATAAATAATATAAATAAATCTTTTAAAAACAAAAATATCACAATGGTAACTCTGGATGAAGAGAAACTTCAGCAGGGCTAGAGCCTTATGGCGGTATACAAAAGTAAACTCCATTATTGTAGCCAGGTGATGTAGAACTTGGAGTGAGGAGGAGGAGGAGGAAGAAGATGTGGTACTGAGGGAAGTGTCTTCTGCTGCTCTGAGATGTTCCCATGCTGAACAGAGTACATCCAAGCTCCTCCTTGGAATCAGCCCTTTGGGATTTATGGGATGAGGAGCTTGCCCTGGGCCCTGACAAGTAAGTCTACAAAGCTCCCCACTGTCAGCTCCGTGTTTGCTCTGCTCTGGTGTTTCAGAGAGGCAAATGGCTCATGGCTCTGTCCTTTCCATTTAGATAATAAGCATGTGCCGGGCTCATAATGAACTCTCATAATTCAAAAATAAAGGATAATCAGACTAAAAGTGGGCAAAGGATTTGAATTGGCGTCTTCTTAAAAATAAGGAGGAAAGGAGGAAGAGGAGGAAGACAAAAGCAAGGGTGTATAAAAAAGATCCCCAACAACATCCATAGTCATTGGGGACATGCAAATCACAACCACAAAGAGGCACCACTTCACACCCCCTAGAACGTCTATAGTCAACATAGACAGGAAATAGTACGTGTTGACAAGGATGGGTAGAACCTGGACTGGCACTCACTGCTGAGGGAAGGCAAGACTAGGGCAGCATTTTGGAAAACAAGTTGACAGTAGTCTCAAAGTGTCAAACATCAAACTCCAAAATGTCTCAGTAATTCCACTCCCAGATACTCATTTCTGGTGCCTTCCAAGTTTTCAATGTCAGTAGGTTTTTATCTAAGCTGCCATGCCAGCCCCATAGCCTGCCACCAATTTAGATGTCAGTCACAGGCCCAGGTCCCGAGCTTTCCTAGACTTCTGTCTGATTCGGTTGCAATTTGGGGGAAACTCCCTTTTAGATGCAAGGGTTCTCTATGGTGACTCAGGGAACTCAGGAGACAGTGTGCTTGCAGGTTTCTCATAGAACTAGGAACTCAGGAACAGTCAAACGCAAGAAATAGACAAGGTGAGAAGAGAGTGGAGCTTGCGTGTTCTCTGGAAGTGCTACATTCTCAGTACCTATGTGCTTATGCCTGCAGCCCCTGAATCTTGCTGTTCAGGAATTTTTACAGACCTGGGCTTTCAGGTTCCTTTTATTCATGTGGATTAGAGGCGAGGGGGTGGAGGTAGCATATGAGAGCTTAATAGTTGGTCTTTCTGGGGCTCAGTTTCAAGGAGCTATATGGGGCCCACTTGGATTCACTTTTCTCTACCAAGTAAGTCACTGTTTAGTTTTCTAATGCTGCTGTTCTGAAGGGCAGGTTTGAAGTACTTAATCTGGTATCCAGCAGATCTGGGGGTTTGGTGGAAACCTCTTGAGGGATTACCAAGTTCTTGTACCCCAGAACTAAGACTTGGACAGCGATACAGGGCATGCATATAGTAGTGAGCAACAGGAGAAAATTTATTAAAGAATATGCTTCCAAGGGAGGAAGCAGGCAGCACACAGGCGTTTGGTGGCTCAGATAAGAATGGGGACCCACGGGAGCTTTCCTGGCATTTGCACAGCCTTAGCTTAGAGCAGCAGACTTTTTTTCCCGTGCCCTGCTGCTTCCAGTTCTACATAGAATTTGATGGGTCATCTGCGTCAGCATCTTAAATTTCCACACAGAGGCGTCATCTTAGTATTAAAAGAGCCATAGGAAACACTGAGTACCTCTCTGCCTGGGCCAGTGGTTCCAACTAGTTTTAGTTGGCACGAACAAGGGTTGGAATCCAGTGCTCAGCCTTTCTTTTTTGCCAACTTGCTTTTTTCATATGGTAATTTTGTCAGCCAGGCTTTGGGATAAGGCCTTCTGGGCCTCATCCTGCCCCCACCCTCCCACCCACATTCTCTTGTTTTAATCTGACTCTACTGGAGAATTGTATCCTTCAGATCTTATTCAGAGTAAAAGGAGGCAATCCATGGTTACCAGTGGGAGAGAGATGAGGCGTTCTGCTCTTGGCATGCTAAGTGTGAGATGACTGTAGTCCATTCAAATGAAGGTTCCAGTGGACTGCGGAGACTGAAGTAAATGCAAATCTTGGACTGATAGCTAAACATGAGCTCTGTAAGATCTTGATAATTTGAAATATATTTAAATAAAATTAGTAATCCCGGTTACTCAAGAGAATGAGGCTGGAGGATCAAAAGTTCAAGGCCAACTTAGTGATACTCTTGTCTCAAAATAAAATATGAAACAAGGTAAGGACATAGCTCAATAGTAGAACACAGGCAGAGCATGTCAGAAGCTACCTGTTCCATTCCCAGAAGCAGGTTTCAAATAATCATGTCCTGTACTAAGTACACATACATGTACAACCATTTTGGGTCTTTAGAGAACGGTCAAGTATGGCACCCTTGAATAAAGAGCTTGTTAAAACCAACCTGAAGTTCAGTGTTCATGCATGTTTCAATATTCTATCTTTCTTGTTCCTCAAACTGGAAAATGGAGAGTACTTTATTTAACACCATTCCAGGTGTTAGCTCCACCAACATAGGCTGACTTCATAGTGGCAGAAAATGGACCAGATACACAGGCAGCTTGTAAACACCGTACTTCTTCCCCACTGATAATATGCTGAAAGTTGTTTATTGTATTTCCTTGCTACAACTTGGCTAGAGGACTGATGGTCAATAAAATCGATAACAGCTGCTCGTTGGAATTCTGTGGAGTTGTCTCTGCCGTAGAGGACTTATTAGGTTGGATGGAGTTCTAATTTCACATCTGCCTTCATGTGATGAAGGCTCTTGGGCTAACATTTCACAGGTGTGAGAGGGAGGATAGTTGAGCATAAGCAATGTGGCTTTAGAGGCATGGTGACTCATTCTGTCCCAGCAATGACATAAATATCGGTAAGCAACAGAGTATGTGGGTGTGTGGTACAGTCAGCTGTTGGTCATTTGCTGTGATGAGAAGAAATCACAGACCATCAGGAAAGGGAGATTAGGATAGAGTGTGTTATGGAGTCCTATCAGCTTTGCCCTTGAGACTGCTCTCTAGTCTGTATAGATTTGACTGGCTAGGGTTTTACTCACTCTGCAGTCAGAGCTTGTTATAGGTAACCGCCTTTGCCCATTTCTCCTGGCTGCTTTGTTCAGAGGACAGATGATGTCTTAGAATGATATTCAGAGCAGCTCACAAGCCTCTCTCAGATTTTTCCCAGAGCACCCGACCGTGGTGAGTACGTATTGTCCATCACTTCTCAGAATACAAGCTTCAAGCAAAGTACAGATAAAGAAGGGGAACAAAAATCTCAATAAAGGCAAACTGTGGCATCAGGGTAGAGAATGAGCATCCTATGAACATATCAGTGGCAGATGAGAATTAATCACCACCCTGAACAATGCCCACAGAACAATGCTCACAGAACAATGTTGAGCAACACTTTCCAAAGCAAAGTCCTTAAGGAGAGGCCTTTTCTTTGATCAGTGCTGGTAGCAAAGACCTGCAGCTTTGATTTTATGCAAGTGTCCTTAACTATTTGTGCCACTGTATAAAATACCACAGACAGGGTAGTTCAGAAGGAACAGAAATTTATTTGGCTTACAGTTTTGGCAAATACTCCATCTGTTGAGGGCCATTTACTGTTATCATGACACAGGAGAATGTCACTGGTGAAAGAAAGTGAGACGGGAGCCACTCCTCCTCTCAGCAGGAATCCACATTCTCAGAAACCACCCCCCCCATGCCATCAATCCCTTCTGGAAGCAGAACCCTCTGACCTGACTATGCCCTAAAGCTCCCAGCTCTCAACTGCTGCAAGTGAGGAGTAAACTTTACATGTGGACTTTGGAAGATGGCCTCAAACTGTGGTAGGAAGATTGTGAATCACAGTTGTATTTGGCAGAGCTTCAACCTGTTGCTAAACCATGACTGTTCATGAGTGGGACTACCCATGGCTTCTTTGTCTGTGGGCCACAGCTTCATGTGACTCTGAATGGGGTGGTCTTAGAAAGTTGGGGAACGGTAAAAGGCTCTGAACCCAGGATCATTAGATGCCCATAACACATATGAATTGTTTGTAATGCGTGGCTTCCCTGCAGCTTGGTCTGAATACAGAACATTCGAATTTGGAACTGTGTCAACCCCAACAGACTATGCCGCAGATTTGAGGCTCCCATAAGTTGTATATTGCAGTGTTTGTCGTGAACCTACAAAGTTTTCTGATCTTATAGGAGCATAATAGTTTAATCTCCGAAAAACAAAAGACTTAGAAAATATTTTCCCACTACATTCATGAGCATGTAAGTATCAAATTAGTATACCCTTAGGTTAAAGTGTCTAGTATCAAAAGTTGACATTTCAGTTTCATTAAAATTTGTTTTGTTATAAAAATGAATGGCTTGCTGGGCAGTGGTGGTGCACGCCTTTAATCCCAGCACTTGGGAGGCAGAGGCAGGCAGATTTCTGAGTTCGAGGCCAGCCTGGTCTACAGAGTGAGTTCTAGTATAGCCAGACCTACATAGAGAAACCCTGTCTTGAAAAGAGAGAGAGAGAGACAGAGAGAGAGACAGAGAGAGAGAGAGAGAGAGAGAGACAGAATAAATGAATGGCTTGGAGCAGAACAGAATTTCCAGCAAGTTCTGAAATGTCCCTGAACACATTCCTGCTATCCTTTTGCTTATTTATGTGTTTTCAACATTGACAATTATAAAAATCTTCATCAACTCTGAAAGCTACTAAAGACACTCTATGACCAACAGTAGTATCATAGCCAAGATTTAATTTCTTATTCGATAAAGCACACCTATCTCATCACTATGCAAATTTGTTTTTGTCCTTAATAAATAGTATCATTACACACACACACACCCCAAAGAATTATTTTCAATATGTTTCTTTACATTTTATTATAAGTATTTAATTAGCATACCTGCTATGTGTCTGTGTATTCAACAGTGTGAAATTTTTCTTAGGTGAAAAAAGATCATGGGAGGAAAAGTTTAAGCTTCAGAGACAAGGATATAAGAAGAAATTGACAGCAAACACGATGAGACTCCCGGGCATGGGTTTGAACAGATATTCATGTTTTCAAAAGTGAATTCATAAATATTTTGAATGCAGGCACAAAGTACACATGGGCCCCTTTAATTTTTAAAGTCCCTTTAATTCTGTTATCGTCATGTGTAAATTTTAAGATGTGTTGTTTCATTAAAAGAAGACTGGCTGAGTAACAGGTCCAGTCTGTCACCCAGCTCTGGCAGGGAGGCAGGCTGGACCCCTTAGGACTTAATCTTGGCTGTTTGTCACCTCAGACGGTCTAGCTCATGGATGCTCAACAAATCTGTCTCTCCTTTCCCCTCGCTGTGTATTTTCCTCACATAATGGATTTCGTCACAAGGAAATTTAGGAGAAAAATGACTTTTAATCCTCCACATTGTTTATACTTGAGAAATAAAGGACCGCAGCTGCCCATCCAGGCACATGGATTTAGGAGACCACAGCATTGCGTTCTACAGGGCACAGTATTTCCTGCTTATCAGAAGGTTCCACTACACAGCAGTCAGTGCGAGGGCTATGCAATCAGATGACCCAGGTTCAGACTCTGCCACTGCCACTTTCGATTGGTGTGATGTTATAACATTCCTGTATTCATTTTCATGTGAAGATAGGTAGATTATGAAAGTTAAAAAGAAAAGAAAAGAAAACCAAAATACCAAACTACTTCAAGTGGCTTCTACAGTGACTTGCATATAGTAAGTATTCAGTACATCTGAACAGAAAATGTTAAATACAAGTTTTAAATTTTGTTGATGTTCGCTGGCAGGCTAATCTATAAACTTAAAATGCTGGGATTATATTGGTAGTAATTAATCTTCCTCTCACCAGTTTTTTTTTTCCTTTATTAAATAAATCTTTATCTACCATCCACTACATACACGATATGGATAGGGACAAAGAAGAAGGAATTTATGGCACAGGATTATTGGGTTCCAGTGCAAGACACTCAAATAACAGTTACTTAATGATGGATGTTCGTTTTTAGAACCCTGAAGTGGGAATACTGGGGAGAAGGGTGAGCTGACGGCAGGGCTGGGGAGATGTGGGGGAATAGACGGGCAAAACCAAGGACAAGGACATGACTGGGTGTGTCTCAAACACCCAGGAGTCAAGACCATGATTTAGAAGAGTTTCTAAAGTCATTAAGAAGAAAGGGGGAAATCTGTCAAGACCAAAAACAGTGGAGAATTTTCTTACCTTTTCAGTTTAACAATCATATCAAAACAAAGAGAATTCTCTGTCTATATGTTTCTTTCTGTTTGTTTTTAGAGTTCTGCAGCCAAAGCCATCGTAGTTATAAAGACTGAAGGTGCAGAGGCATCTTTGCAGGGGTGGTGAAGCATGCAGTTCTGGGTGAGAACATGGGCCTCGGGCAAGTACACAGAGCCAGTTCATTCAAGCTGCATTTGGTTGGGGATGTCGCAGTCTGGCCTAAGGAGGTGGGGTAGGTAAACCCAATGGGTAGGAGATAGCCAGAAGGTCAGATGGGGTGGGGAGGAGGAAGCTAAGAGACAGATAGGACTGTGACGAGGAGTCCTAGCCTAACAACACTGTACTTTCATCCAGAAGGGTAAAGAATGGCAAATCCAGGGTCAAACAAAAATACTGTGCTCATGTCCCAGATGCAATTGCAGAAGAAAGGGACAACCTGCCAGCAACTACAAGTTGGCTGGAGCAGCTGTGATAAATGTGGGGTGTGTGTGTGTGTGTGTGTGTGTGTGTGTGTTTGCAGAAACCTTTGGAGGTTAGAAGATAGATAGCAACAGGACCATCCAGAGATTGTCCCACCTGGGGGACCATCCCATAATCAGCCACCAAACGCAGACACTACTGCATAGGCCAGCAAGATTTTGCTGAAAGGACCCTGATATAGCTGTCTCCTATGAGGCTTTGTCAGTGCCTGGCAAATACAGAAGTGGATGCTCACAGTCATCTATAGGATGGAACACAGGGTCCCCAATGTAGGAGCTAGAGAAAGTACCCAAGGAGCCGAAGGGGTCTGCAACCCTATAGGTGGAACAACAATATGAACTAATCAGTATCCCCAGAGCTCGTGTCTCAAGCTGCATATGTAGCAGAAGATGGCCTAGTCGGCCATTATTGGGAAGAGAGGCCCCTTGGTATTGCAAATTTTATATGCCCCAGTACAGGGGAACGCCAGGGCCAAGAAGTAGGAGTGGGTGGTTAGGAGAGCAGGGCAGGTGGAGGGTATAGGGGACTTTCGGGATAGCATTTGAAATGTAAATGAAGAAAATATCTAATACCCTCCAGATCCATCCATTTGCCTAGGAATTTCATATATTCATTGTTTCTAATAGCTGAGTAGTACTCCATTGTGTAAATGTATCAAAATTTTTGTATCCATTCCTCTGTTGAGGGACATCTGGGTTCTTTCCAGCTTCTGGCTATTATGAGTAAGGCTGCTATGAACATAGTGGAACATGTGTCCTATTACCAGATGGAACCTCTTCTGGTAATAGGACAGTAGAGGTATTGCAGGATATTCCAGTAGTACTATGTCCAATTTTCTGAGGAACCGCCAGACTGATTTCCAGAGTGGTTGAACAAGCTTGCCCAATCACAAAAGAACTCACATAACACGTACTCACTACTATGTGGATATTAGCCCAGAAGCCTAGACTACCCAAGATACAATTTACTAAACACATGAAACTCAAGATGAATGAAGTTTAAAATGTGGTCTCTTCGCCCCTTCCTAGAATTAAGAACAAAGCACATATTGAAGGAGTTACAGAGATCATGTGTGAAGCTGAATCAAAAGGATGGACCAACCAGTGACTGCGGCTGCCAGGGATCATTCCCATAATCAGCCACCAAAAATAAACACTATTGCATATGCCAGCAAGATAATGCTGAAAGGGCCCTGATATAGCTGTCTCATGGGAGGCTATACCAGTGCATGGCAAACACGGAAGTGGATGCTCACAGTCAGCTATTAGTTGGAACACAGGACTCCCAAGGAAGGAGCTAGAGAAAGTACCCAAGGAGCTGAAGGGGTCTTCAACCCTATAGGTGGAAGAATAACATGAACTAACTACTTCCCCCTGTGCTCATGTTTCTAGCTGCATATATGGAAGAAGATGGCCTAGTTGGCCATCATTGGGAAGAGAGGCCCCTTGGTCATGCAGACTTTATATGCCCCAGTACAGGGGAACGCCAGGGCCATTATGTGGGAGGGGGTGGGTAGGGGAGCAGGACGGGGATGGGGGAGGGTTTGGGGAACTTTCTGGATAACACTTGAAATGTAAATGAAGAAAATATCTAATAAAGAAAAAATAATTTTAAAAAATCTAATAAAAATTTTTTTAAAAAGGAAGAAGATAGCATCAGGATCCCCTAGAGCAGTGGTTCTCAAACCTTCCTAATGTTGTTACCCTTTAATACAGTGGTTTGTGGTTGTGATAATAAATAAAACTATTTTGCTGCTACTTCATAACTGTAATTGTGATGCTGTTATGAATCATATAATCAAATAATGTAAATATCTGATATGCAGGATATCTGATGTGACCTCTGTGGGGTTCGAGACCCACAGGTTGAGAAACACTGCCCTAGAGCCAGGCAACTGTGAGCTGCTGGGTATAAGTGCTGGGGATTGAACTTGGGTTCTCTGGAGGAACAGTAGATGCTCTTAACCACTGAGTCATCTCTGCAGCCCTCTACCTTTTAAAAACTGCCTCTTTTCAAATCAAAATCATTTTCAAAATAATCTATTTCTAAAAATATAGTTTAGCAAGAAACTCAGTTAATCTTACACTTGGCATTATGTATATAAAGCCTAATGACAATCAAAGATGTGTTAGTTTTCATTATACTGCCTGAGACTTCTGATGCTTATGATCATTTTAAAGAATTACAGTATTTACAATAGTAAAGAAGAGGGGGCGCACCCAGACCCTTACATACAAACATCACAAAACCAGGTCGTTCTTTACCTCTGACTCTTGGTCTTTAAAGAGTAACAAATTTAACTCAACATTTACTTAAGAATTAACATAAGATGAATGGAGGGGGTTTTAGATACTCTATTCTGCACAGACAAACAAACAAAACAAACCAACCAAATGAGCAAAAACCTGAACAATTAATATTACCCTTAATTAAGTTTTTGACTAATCACTGACCTAACAAGGTTTCCTAAATATTTCAGCCTCAAAAAAAAAAAAAGTTTCCAAAAGTTGAGTAAGTTTGAAAATGCTGGTCTAGCAACAAGTAGCTGGTTTGTTGTTGACATGTGGTATTTCCTCTTTTCCCCCTATACTATTCTGAGAGAAATAGACTAAGGCTCTCAACTTTGATGCCTCACAACTGCTTATATATGTCCCAAGCTCTGTATCATGCCAAGCCCACATATATAGTGTGTTTTTATGCACATATTCATCTATGGCAAAAATTTAGTTTCTAAATTAGAAGGAGATTAATGCCAATTGTAAAAGATAATAGTTATAACAATATATAATTAAAATTATGTGTTTAGCGTTTCCTTCTCAAAATAGGTTGATCTTAAAATGATATTATTTGCAACTATCAGGCTCTCTCACATCTCTCACATTATAGTTTCACATGAATGGTTCTTCTCTTTCCCTAGATGCCAAGGTTGCAGGCTGACATTCTAATATCGAATGAAATTGACTGCCAGCCCAATGTTATCAAAAAAGACAAGGAGGGGCACTTCATACTCATCAAAGGTAAAATCTACCAAGATGAACTCTCAATTCTAAATATCTATGCTCCAAATGCAAGGGCAGCCACATTCATTAAAGAAACTTTAGTAAAGCTCAAAGCACACATTGCACCTCACACAATAATAGTGGGAGACTTCAACACCCCACTCTCAGCAATGAACAGATCCTGGAAACAGAAACTAAACAGAGACACATGGACACTAACAGAAATTATGAAACAAATGGATTTAACAGATATCTACAGAACATTTTATCCTAAAACAAAAGGGATATACCTTCTTCTCAGCACCTCATGGAACCTCCTCCAAAATTGACCATATAATTGGTCACAAAACAGGACTCAACAGATACAAAAATATTGAAATTATCCCATGCATCCTATCAGATCACCACAGACTAAGGCTGATCTTCAATAACAACATAAATAATAGAAACCCAGCATTCACTTGGAAACTGAACAGCACTCTACTCAATGATAGTTTGGTCAAGGAAGAAATAAAGAAAGAAATTAAAGACTTTTTAAAGTTTAATGAAAATGAAGCCACAACATACCCAAACTTATGGGACACAATGAAAGCAGTCCTAAGAGGAAAACACATAACCCTGAGTGCCTCCAAAAAGAAACTAGAGAGAGCATGCACTAGCAGGCTTACAGCACACCTAGAAGCTCTAGAACTAAAGGAAGCAAATTCACCCAAGAGGAGTAGACGGCAGGAAATAATCAAACTCAGGGCTGAAATCAACCAAGTGGAAACAAAAAGAACTATTCGAAGAATCAACCAAATCAGGAGCTGGTTCTTTGAGAAAATCAACAAGATAGATAAACCCTTAGGCAGACTAACTAGAGGGCACAGGGACAGTATCCTAATTAACAAAATCAGAAATGAAAAAGGAGACAGAACAACAGATCCTGAGGAAATCCAAAACATCATCCGATCCTACTACAAAAGGCTATACTCAACAAAACTGGAAAATCTAAATGAAATGGACAACTTCCTAGACAGATACCACATACCAAAGTTAAATCAGGATCAGATTAACGATCTTAACAGTCTCATTCCCCCTAAAGAAATAAAGCAGCCATTAATAGTCTCCCAACCAAAAGAAAAAACAAAAACAAAAACAACCAAGCCCAGGACCAGATGGGTTTAGTGCAGAGTTCTATCAGATCTTCAAAGAAGACCTAATTCCAACTCTCCTCAAACTATTCCACAAAATAGAAACAGAAGGTACTCTACCCAATTCATTCTATGAAGCCACAATTACTCTGATACCTAAACCACACAAAGATCCAACAAGGAAAGAGAACTTCAGACCAATTTCCCTTATGAATATCAATGCAAAAATACTCAATAAAATCCTCGCAAACTGAATCCAAGAACACATCAAAATGATCATCCATCATGACCAAGTAGGCTTCATCCCAGGAATGCAAGAATGGTTTAATATATGGAAATCCATCCTAATCCACTATATAAACACACTCAAAGACAAAAATCACATGATCATCTCCTTAGATGCTGAGAAAGCATTTGAAAAATCCAATACCCCTTCATGATAAAAGTCATGGAAAAATTACGAATTCAAGGCCCATACCTAAACATAATAAAAGCAATATACAGCAAATCAGTAGCCAACATCAAAGTAAATGGAGAGAAGCTAGAAGCAACCCCACTAAAATCAGGGACTAGACAAGGCTGCTCACTTTCTCCCTACCTATTCAATATAGTACTTAAAGCTCTAGTCAGAGCAATTTGACAACCAAAGGAGATCAAGGGGGTACAAATTGGAAAGGAAGAAGTCAAAATATCACTGTTTTCAGATGATATGAGTATATATAAGTGACCCTAAAAATTCCACCAGAGAACTACTAAACCTGATAAACAGCTTCAGTGCAGTAGCTGGATATAAAATTAACTCAAACAAATCAGTGGCCTTTCTCTACACAAAGGATAAAGAGGATGAGAAAGAAATTAGGGAAACAACACCCTTCACAAAAGTCACAAAAAATATAAAATACCTTGGTGTGACTCTAACTAAGGAAGTGAAAGACCTGTATGACAAGAACTTCAAGTCTCTGAAGAAAGAAATTGAAGAAGATCTCAGAAGATGGAAAGATCTCCCATGCTCATGGATTGGCAGGATTAATATAGTCAAAATGGCCATCCTTCCGAAAGCAATCTACAGAATCAATGCAATCCCCATCAAAATTCCAACTCAATTCTTCACTGAGTTAGAAAGGGCAATTTGCAAATTCACCTGGAATAATAAAAAACCTAGGATACCAAAAACTATTCTCAACAATAAAAGAACCTCTGGTGGAATCACCATGCTTGACCTCAAGCTGTACTACAGAACAATTGTGATTTTAAAAACCTGCATGGTACTGGTACAGCAATAGACAGGAAGATCAATGGAATAGAATTGAAGACCCAGAAATGAACCCACACACTTATAGTCACTTGAACTTTGACAAGGGAGCTAAAACCAGCCAGTGGAAAAAAGACAGCATTTTCAACAAATGGTGCTGGCAAAACTGGGGGTTATCATGTAGAAGAATGCAAATTGATCTATTCTTATCTCCTTGTACAAAGCTCAAATATAAGTGGATCAAAAAACTCTACATAAAACCAGAGACACTAAAATTTATAGAGGAGAAAGTGGGGAAAACCCTTTAAGATATGGGCACAGGGGAAAAATTCCTAAACAGGACAGCAATGGTCTGTGCTGTAAAATCAAGAATCGACAAGTTGGACCTCATAAAATTGCAAAGCTTCTGTAGGACAAAAGATACTGTCAATAAGACAAAAAGGCCACCAACTGATTTGGAAAGAATTTTTACTAATCCTAAATCTGATAGGGGACTAATATCCAATATATACAAAGAGCTCAAGAAGCTGTACTACAGAAATTCAAATAACCCCATTAAAAATGGGGTACAGAACTAAACAAAGAATTCTCAACTGAGGAATACCGAAGGGCTGAGAAGCACTTGAAAAAATGTTCAACATCCGTAATCATCAGGGAAATACAAATCAAAACAACCCTGAGATTTTACCTCACACCAGTCAGAATAGCTAAGATCAAAAATTCAGGTGACAGCAGATGCTGACAAGGATGTGGAGAAAGAGGAACACTCCTCCATTGTTGGTGGGATTGCAAGCTGGTACAAGCACTCTGGAAATCAGTTTGGTGCTTCCTCAGAAAACTGAACATAGTACTACGGCTAAATCCAGCAATACCTCTCCTGGGCATATACCCAGAAGATGTTCCAACTGGTAATAAGGACACATTCTCCACTATGTTCATAGCAGCACTATTTACAATAGCCAGAAGCTGAAAAGAACCCAGATGTCCCTCAACAGAGGAATGGATACAGAAAATGTGGTACATTTACACAATGGAGTACTACTTAGCTATTAAAAACAATGAATTTATGAAATTCTTGGGCAAATGGATGTATCTGGAGGATATAATCCTGAGTGAGGTAACCCAATCACAAAAGAAATCATTTGATATGCACTCACTGGTAAGTGGATATTAGCCCAGAAACCTAGAATACCCAAGATACAACTTCCAAAACACAAGAAAATCAAGAAGGAAGACCAACGCGTGGATACTTCATTCCTCCCTAGATTAGGCAATAAAATATCCATAGAAGGAGTTACAGAGACAAAGTTTGGAGCTAAGACGAAAGGATGGACCATCCAGAGACTCTCCTACCCAGGGGTCCATCCCATAATCAGTCACCAAACACAGACACTATTGCATAGGCCAGCAAGATTTTGCTGAAGGGACCCTGATATAGCTGTTTCCTGTGAGGCTTGTCAGTGCCTGGCAAATATAGAAGTGGATGCTCACAGTCATCTATAGGATGGAACACAGGGCCCCCAATATAGGAGAAAGTACCCAAGATCTGAAGGGGTCCCTATAGGTGGAACAACAATATGAACTAATCAGTATCCCCAGAAATCGTGTCTCTAGGTGCATATGTAGCAGAAGATGGCCTAGTTGGCCATCATTGGGAAGAGAGGCCCCTTGGTCTAGAAAACTTTATTTGCCTCAGTACAGGGGAATGCCAGGGCCAAGAAGTGGGAGTGAGAGGTTAGGGGAACAGGGGGGAGGGTATAGGGGACTTTTGGGATAGCATTTGAAATGTAAATGAAGAAAATATAATAATAATAATAATAATAATAATAATAATAATAATAATAATAATAAAAAGTTAGCAGACTGAGCATCTCTAACTTGTAAGTCTAAAATCTGTAAATGCCTCAAAAGTCAAACTGGTTTTTAGCTTGTGCCTGATATCAGAAGTAGCCAATTCCTGCCTACATCACAAAGCTGGTACTTCAAATATCTGTATAAAATGACCCGCTGGCTATTTAAATAGAATGTGTACGAAGTGAACAACTTTCAGGTTCAAATTTGGATCTGCTCCTAAGATACTTTACTATGTGTATGCAAATATTTTAAAACCCCACTTCTCCCCAAATCTGAAATGCTTCAAGTATTTCAGAGAAGAGATAAATCGAAAGCCTGCACAGTGTCATGCAAATAACACCTATGTAGGTGAGACATGTGCTGATAGACATAACTGTGTGTACATCATTTCTAGTCACCAAACAACAGACCATAGGACAGTTGTCTCTTACTTTACACCAGATGAAGTTAATAACTTGAAAACATTTGCCCTATTTTTTAAAAACATATTTTTGAAAGTATCACTGAAGATCTTTGCATCCCTGTGGGTGACCGAGAGAGGTGAGACTTGCTTGGGAGCCTGGACCTCCTGTCCTCTAGCTCCTTCACTGTGGCCTAGTTCATTCTTAAAATTCTCTGAACTTTATTGCCACAAACTTGCAATTAAAGAAAAGCACAATACACGTATACACACACACACACACACACACACACACACACACACACACAAAAGAAAAAAAACTTTGAAAAGAGTCTGACATGGTGGTGCATACCTTTCACCCCAGCACCTGGGAGGGAGAGCCAGGATGATCTCTGGGTGTTCCAGGACAGCTTGGTCTACATACTTCCTATGTAAGTTCTGTGTAGCTCTGAGCTACACAGTGAAATCCTGTCGCATGATGATGATGATGATGATGATGATGATGTAACACACCAAAATTAATCAGACCCCCAAAGTCGTTATAACTTAAGGAACTTCTCTACTGTAGAACGAACACTTGAAATGGAAACTGTGGGACCTCACATTCAACTTTGCACTGTTGGTTTTGAATATATTTTATGCACTTACCTCCCACCAAAACCAAAACATCCACGACAGAAGTAGAAGTAGAAAAAAACGAATAAAGGTAACCAGGTAAGGGACACAAGTCATGGAAGGGGACACAAAGTTCTTTGTTTTGATTGTGCCTCAATTCAAGGAGGACAATTCTCTCCTCAGGAACAGTGTCCTAAGACCTGTTAGAATGTTTATATCATACACACAATGTTCTACATCTCCTTCAGGCAGGTAAATTAATAGAAAAGAAAAAGGCACAATGTAAGTTACTAAGTCCAGTGACCGCCAGAACATGCATTGTAACACACTGTAATAAATACTAACAGAATATTATTTTAGAGGGGTCATCTAAGACATTTTACATACAACTACAACTAAGCAGATATTTTCCCAGCATAGTTTAGAAATAAAAGGATAATCAACTGATGACTTATTTGAAAATGATTACATTGTAAATATTAGTTTTTAAAAAGAAGGAACTTGGTTGGAGGTTAGGGTAGGAAGGTCAGGAATTCAAAGTCATCTTTGAATTTAACATAGCTAGTTAGAGGGCAGCCTGGCCTACATAAGACTCAATCTCAAAACACCAAAGTTAATTAATTTAAAAGCAAAGCCATTTGAAAGACCATTTTAGACAAGATCAGGATGAATAGCACATGTTTAGGGTAAAAAAGAAAAAAAATCTTTATTTAGCAGCACAAACACAGAAGAAAGCTTATGAAACGTTTACTGATTCAGGGATTGGTAAACCATCAAGAGTTTAAGACTGTGGTGACTCTTGGGAACTGTCAAAAATCACAAAGTTGTGCTGGCAGTGGTGGTGCGTTCCTTTAATCCCAGCACCCAGGAGGCAGAGACAAGCAGATCTCTGTAAGTTCAAGGCTAGCCTTGTCTACAAAACAAGGTCCAAGACAGCCAGGGCACTTACACAGAGAATCCTCATCTCAAAAACCAAACCAAACAAAACAAAACAAAATTACAAAGTAAGTATAATAGTAGTTCCAAATGCTTATTTCAAAATATCTGCAAACCTCTTTTGGGTTGCAAGGTTTTCTCTCAGCCTGACGTGGAAAAAAGGGATAGCGTAAGTGCTGATACAATATAAAGACCGCTACCAGATATTTAGTTTGGATTATTATTTCATGTATCATTTATGGATTTGAAGGTCATAAATATCTAGAAAATTAAGTTGTTAATCTGATAAAATTTAACCACTATTAAAACTACTTAAAAACTTTTTTTGCCTTGCCTGTGTAAGCTAATGACCTGTGCCTAACGGATATTTATTCACAGGATTTTCTTCAGCAGTAGAAATGGTTACTATCACAGAATATGAATGAAACCATTCATAACTCAGTGCCCAGACTCTGAGGGAAGGAGGTGTTTTGAAGGTCATAGCGATTCTGGCCTGGGAGCATGTTCAGAGACAGATGTAACTAGGACAGAGTCTAGCTGTGAGCAATGCAGCAGTACCATATTAGCTTGTTAGGGAAAAATAAATTAAGGAATAATGTTTAGTGCTTTTCAAAAATGAGTGTTAAAATCTATCATTCCCCCATTCAGCTTTTCCAGGCCATTTGATCACTCTGATATTGACTGGACAAATTGAAACGGATTTATTATTCTGGAAAAATGTGCCAAAATCCAGTCATGGCCTTCTAGCCATTTTATTCCATTTCCTGGGTTTTTTTTTTAAAGCAGATATAAAAATTTCAACCATAATGTCTACCCACACTTCCATGATCGGGCTTAACAAACAGCTTGACATTTCAACTGTACGTGAGACTTGGCAGGGATTTGAAGGTTCATTTTGGTCTTTGTGGATAGAGTCGGGGCTTTTCTTCATGAACACACATGTTGTGGTTCATACCATTCCAATTAGCATGTAGCAGTAAGGTCTTTGCCCAGGTAGGGCCATTCATTTCTTCGATACTCTGTAGAGAAATTCAACTCTAGACCAACTATGTCCTGTCTACAGTCATAAGTTTGGATGAGGAATCACACTATGAAGAAATCGAGCCTGAGAACTATTGTTTTTAATTTTCAAAATTAAATGTTATTTTTAAAACTATAACTGGAAAGCTGGGCGTGGTAGCACAGGCCACAAATCCCTTGTCTCTTGGGAGACAGAGACAGGGAATGAGTTGAGAATGTCCCCAGTGATTGCTGAAAATGCTGGCATTTGCTGCCCCCCCAACCCCCAGGCATTATTGCTGTTCCAAGCTTAACTGTGGGCATCTCTCACAGTTAGCTTTTCTAGAGTCCAAGGAACGCTGAGAAATAAGTGGGGACACAGCTAAGGGTTGCAAGGCCATTTCACTACCTTATTCTTGGGCAAACGATCCTATGGTGTAAAGATAATTTCTCCTTTGACAATTCTGGGCAGCCCACCCATCGACATCAAACCCCCCCCCCCCAAATAAATGGAATACTTGAAAAGTAAATTTGGCTTAAAGCACATCTCTGCAAAGTGGTCTCCTTCCTTCTAAGGAGCATAGACATGTTATTAAACAGAGCTCTTTCAGTGGATGGTCATTGTCATCTATTGGATAGAACACAGGGCCCCCAATGGAGGAGCTAGAGAAAGTACCAAGGAGCTGAGGGGTCTGCTACCCTATAGGTGGAACAACAATATGAACTAACCAGTACCCCCAGAACTCGTGTTTCTAGCTGCATATGTAGCAGAAGATGGCCTAGTCGGCCATTATTGGGAGGAGAGGCCCTTGGTCTTGCGAAGATTATATGCCCCAGTACAGGGGAATACCAGGGCCAGGAAGTGGGAGTGGGTGGGTAGGTGAGCAGGGCGGGGGGGGGGGCAGCATAGGGGGCTTTCAGGATAGCATTTGAAATGTAAATGAAGAAAATATCTAATTAAAAAAAGAGCTCTTTCCTCACAAAGCTTATCTTCCGGTTTTGTACGTGTTGAGGGAAGGAGCAATAGATACGTACAAAGCCAGCATAATTAACATGTGCATGTTATCATGGTGATAAATACTACTGAGAAAAATAGAACAGGGAACAAAGGGTTGTCCGAAGCAGGTGGTCATCAAATGGTCATTACAGTCTCCATCTGGGCTTAACACGTCTGAACAAAGTCAATGAAGTAAGGGAGGGTCGCCCTGTCTAGACACTGGGGAAGAGAATCAGGAAAGAATACACAAATGTAAAGGCTTAGGCCAAGAAGGGCAGGCCCCGGGTGTTGGCTGAGGAACAGCAAGAAACACAGAAGCAGAGAGTCGGGGTCAATCAGCGGAAGAGGACAAGAGGAACATGTCAAGTAGGCTTTGCTAGAATGTTCTAAGAATGGTTTGAGAACCACACGAAGCCATCAGAGTAGAGGAGTCCCAAGACAACATGTTAATAGCATTCTTTTTCGGTAGCCCGGGGAAGGACCCTATCAAAGGGGACCCAAAAGAGAATTCTGCTAACAGGTGTCTCAAAGTTTGTACATGCAGCTACTGAAAGGGAAAGGGTTTGAACCCTGGTGGAATAAAGGTTTGGGTGAGGGGGGGGCAGGATGCTTTTAGTACGCGACCGCTCACAAAACTCTGGTCCTTTTGCTCCAGACTTAGGTCCCCACCCTCGAGGGTTAAAGCCCAGACTGTATGCCATAGGACCTCAGGAGTTCTGAGCATCGGGACCTGCTTCTCTTCCAATGTCAGGTCCAGCCAACTCATCAGTATTCCAGCCACGGAGTCTCTCTCCGCCCCCTCTGTGCATCAGGGCTTCTGTCTCCCTCGCTGAGACAGTCCCTTGAGGTCTACCCAACCGCACTGCCCCGACCTGCCCTAGTCTCCCAGGCCCTCAGCCCACCCTGTAGCGGCACACGCCCGGAGGCCTCTGCCACCCGCGAGCCTCCGCCAAGCCAAGCAGGCATTGCCCTACGGTGGTGGTGGCGACCATAGATAGGCTGCAGACGGAAGAGGGGATGTCCTGGGCCCAGCTCACAGGCAGAATGCCCGGGAAGGGAGACCCGTGCTAAGGCATTCCTGCAACCACTCTCTGGAGACCTTCAACTTCTCTGCGTCGCCTCAAACGTCCCCGGAGCCTCCTGCAATGCACCAGATCGCAAGGCAGAGGCCGAAGGCACTTGCACTGCGCCCCCACTGGGATGCGCTGTCACCCTAAGAGGGACTGAGTGCTTCAAATCTGGAGGACCCTAGGGCGCGGGGAGTCAGGGGTGGATTGCATAGGACTCACCTTGTGCAATTTCCACATAGCCCCCAAAGCCTTGACTTCGTGGCTGGAGTGTTTGCCCTCCTCCAGGCACTGGTAGCACACGGGCATCTTGCATTGCACGCAGTACATGCTGTGGTTCTCCAGCTCGTGGTCTGTGCAGGTGGAGACCTTGCGCGGGCTCAGCCGCCGGCTGACGCGGCCCTGGGCCGGGGGCACCAGACGGTGTTTGGCTAGGGGTCCCCGGGGCGGGTGGCAGCGCAGACGGCAAGGGTCGCAGTAGAAGACATCGCACTGTTCACACATGACCGTGGCTTCCTTGGGCGCCTTCTCGCAGAGCTGGCACTTGAGGGCCGCGGCTTTGCTCTGTTGGTAGCGGTCGATGACCCCTTCCAGGACGCGGTTCTTGGGGAAACCGCGGAGCCCCCGGTCATCCAGAATGAGGCTGCGGTGGCACTGGGGGCAGGTGATGCAGGAGTTGCGGGGCACAGGGGCCAAAGCTGGTGACAGGTGGGTGGGCGGTGGCGGCATAGCAGGGGGGAAAACGCGGACGCCGTTGGGCGACTTCTGGCACGGGGTAGTGGGGGCGCTGGCAAAACCTCCGTAGGAGCCATAGCCGCTGTCCGCCTCGCTGTACAGGCTCATCTTGTCCAGGTCCAGATAATCATAGTCGGAAACCCCAGAGCCCGAGGCCCGGCGGCTCTGGGGGGATTCGGACTCCGGGGTCTGCACCAGGATGTTGCGGGCGCACGCCTGACATAAATTGTGAGAGCAGGGCAAGATGATGGGCTCCCGATAGAAGGAGCCACACACAGGGCATTTTAACTCTTCTTCCATCTCTTCCATGGGGACCTGGCTGGAAGCGAGGCAGCAGCGGCTGAGGCGGAGGGGGCCTGACCTGGCGAAGCAGCCGATGGGCCTGTGGTGTCCAGCACCTTGGCCAGCGGCGGCGGTGGTGGCGCCTTCCCCGGTCGCCTCGCGCCTAGTCGCCGACTCCCCAGGACGCGCTCTCTCTGTGAGCCGCCGAGCCTCCGCGCTGCGCGCCAGCCCGGGCCCGCCCCCTTCCCACTGCTAGCCCCGCCCCGCCAGGGAGCCGAGGCTCATCGGACGGCGGCCGTGAGAGCTGCTTTCTCATTGGCCTCCCGCCCTGTCCGTCTCCTCTCCTCTGCATGTCGCCGAGGGCTCAGTGAGTCGGAGCTGGAGCGGCGGCTTCGCCTGCTGGCTGCCGCGGAATTTTAGGAGGGGGCTGGCACAAGCCGAGAAGGAGAAGTGGGGCGGGATGATTCATCCTTTTCTACCCCCTACCCCCCACACGCTTCCTTCTGAGCTCGGATGCAGTCAGCCCGGAGCAGGGGGCGTGAGAACCCCTCCCGGTCGAGAGTGGGCTGCTGCTGCTGCCTATCGCCGGCGCTTGGCGCTTGCCTTCCTGCTCTGGTCTGCACGCCGACCCACCCCTTCTCCTTCCGCTGCTGGCGTAGAGCCAGCACCTCCCCCGAGCCTTCCTGGAGGCTTTTGGGCTTTTCTCCAACCCTCAGAAGCAGCTGGAGCGCCCGCATCTCTGGTGTTTAGGGAAGATGGTTGTGTGTCATGGCAGCAGGGTCCCCTTTCTGCGTCCCTGGTAGCTTTTTTCCCTACCCGAGGTAAAGGCTCCTCATTCCTCCAAAAGCTGTGCCATCATCGCTACATGCTTTAAATGTGCGGAGGCCCTACACCTTGGAGTTAAGGTACCTCTTACACACACACACACACCCCAACCTCCAGAAGCTCCATCCCTGAGCATTTGGTTGGGTTTTCGAGAGGCCCCAGGAACATTAGTTGAGTTGAGGCAGGAAGAGTTTGTGTATTTCTGAGTGTTTATCGTTTGGTAACTAGCTATGTGAACGAATAGCTATGGGACTGAAGATTCCCAGTGTTTGATTCCAAACAATAATATCCAATGTCACATGCCTTTAGCATCTACCATAAATTCTAGAAGAGGGGTGGAGTGTTATTTCTGCTTCTGTGAGGTAATGAGGGATCTAACGATAGCCCTTATATTCTAACCGATTTCTCTCCCCCCCCAAAGGGTGCTAGAGATAATGAGTCCTGCCTCTTGCCTGCGTAACCCTTGAAATGACGACAACGATAGAATCTTTGAATAAAGATATCAGCCTGATACTCAATGGGGAGAATCTTTGAATCCAGTGACATTCCAAGGAAGTAATTTATCTTGGGAGCATACATAGTTAATTTTCTGAGTGACTCATGAAACAAGTGACAAAAATGGTTTTCAAGTAAGTGGTATCTTCCAAATTTTCAACTTCCAGAAGATAACAATTATTCATAGCTTACTTTATAATTTAAAAGCACTTTTTTCCCCCAGAGAAAAGAAGTACTTTCTATAATCTTGATTTTGGAGAAATAGTACAAATAAATTGAATTATCTTGCAAATATATTTTTTAACACAATGACTACAGTAGTTGATCATTGGTTGTGTGGGAGGAAAATTCACATTGTTATTTAAAACTATGTTAGTCACAGATCCTACTGGGTTTATTCCTAACCCACATTTTAATTAGTTGATACCGGAGCTGCTAATGCTATATGCAGTCTGTTTATAGGCAAAGTGTTTCTTAAGATTTGATTGGGGCATCATCTATATTAGTGCAGGATATATAGACTCTTGCTCATGTTAAGTAGTTAATTCTTAAGAAAGGGGCATCCATGCCCTTGTATGTTACAATCCTTTCATGTATTTTGTATTCACCTGCACAAGTCAGAGAAACCTTGGCTAGCAAAGTAAAGAGCTGTCATGCTTCCCGAGTCTGGGCTTTGCCTACCACAGTATACCATGTAAGAGGTCTGGTGATTAGCAGAATTAGGCTTTGCTTGGTTCACAGGAAAGGGTGGGTAGTTTGAAGGCATGTCCAATGGTCTGATTTGGTGTCAGATACAAATAGCCTCAATCCAATGCAGATTTATAGAACAGTTGGCCAATTAGGAAATAGCTTGAGGTGAATTAACTGTTAGATTTTTTTGGTCAGGAGCTAGCACATCTATCACTCCTAGAGAGCTTTCTAGATGACTGCCGTTTGTTGGGAAGCCTCCTCTTCCAGGCATCACGACTTGAGTCAGTCCCTGTAATATGACCACATGGGCAGAGTTGTCCCCATTTAACCAATTAGTGAACTGAAGCTAAGAAAACCTACTAGAGGAACCCCTCACAATCCAGCACTGGTGAGGTTAGGGTTAGAACCCAAGAGCAGGAAGGTTGTAGCTCCTTTTCTTCATTCACCAAGTAAATACTCAGTCCATATTTTGTGAGGTTCTGGTGTAACAACCTGAAATGTGAAACTTTTGCTATCCTGGTTAGCTTCTCAGAGAGTTTACCATTTTTTAAAGTAATTTCTCTGTTTTTGTTAGGCCTTTGAAGATGTTCTCTCATGTTGTACCACTTGTCCACGGTGTGCTTTAAAGCCCACCACCCCAAGTTATCTTTTAAAAACCTGAATGCAATTGGTGACCTTGTAGAAATGCCAGCCCACAGGGAGACTAATTTTTCTGTCCCAGCTGGCGGTTGACTGAGCCCTGGGAGTGTGGGATTGCTGGTCCTGTAGCTTCATCATTCCTGGTAATGACTGCAGATGTTCTCAGTTTTGTAAATGCCGGATGTGATCCCATGAAGCTTACCGTTCACCCAAATGATGCTCTTCAGCAACGAGTTGAGCCAATTAGAAGTGCACTGGCAGCTTCTCCACTTTTAGAGGAAAGATGAATGTTTTCTGATGAAAGATACAATTGCTTTTGTATTCTTTCAACGGCAGTGCTTGATGACTAATTCCGAATTCTCTCCGAGTTAAAGAACAAACACAAGGAAGGAAGTATTTTCTGACATCACCCCATGTTCTCGTTTAGAGCCATTTGTCTTTAGACGCATGGGGGGGGCGGGGAGGTGGTTTGGAGGCCTCTTCTTCAGCACCATGTTTGCCTGTGTGCTGCCATGCTTCCCACTATCATGGACTGAAGCTGTAAGCCAGCCCCGGTGAAATGCCTTCCTTTATGAGAGTCGCCATGGTTATGGTCTCTTCACAGCAATAGAAACCCTAACTAAGACAGGACCCCGAAGCGGAATCCTTAGAACAATAGCTGGTGATGCCTACTTCTGGATTAGCTCAAACCAGCCTCAGGGCTTACTCCACTTGGGAACTGTCCTCAGAATGCTCGGTGATAGGGGTACTTAAACCCGGATTCATATTTATGGGTGTTAAAGATCTACTTATAATAGGCTGAATTATGGGTAAAATGAGCTTCTAAGAAAAAAAGCATACCCCTTTCCTGGAAGTGCTTACCCAGCGAGAAGCACAGAAGAGACTGGAAGTCCCTCCTCTGCCAAGCATGAGTCATCACTGCTCAGCTCAGCTCATGGCCTTTTCTTATTCTAAAGAGTGTATTCTTGCTTCCTTGCCCCCTCTAATTAAAATTTTGAGGTTTGGAACGACTGTTTCCCATCTCAATTCTCCTCTTTCAGGAGTATGAGAGCTGAGTGTTACTGGTATAGAGTCTGGAGAAAAATAGAGACATTATACACATTGGATTAGGAGAGTGCCCACCAAATATTGTTAATGAAGACAAGTAATTTGCATTGGAATTGTTATACTTTTGTGTTGCTGGGACAAGAATACCTGAGAAAACTTTGCAGCGAGAAATTATTTATTTTGCCCATCTTTACCGCTTCAGAGGCACCAGTCCACTGTGGGCAAAAATAGTAGCAGAAAAGAACACTCACATAATGGCTGACAGGAAGCAAACAGAGAGACAGGAAGGGACCAGGAACAAGATACCCTCAAGGACCTACCAGTGGCTTGTTTCCTCCAGGTAGGTCAAACTTCTGAAATGACCAGAACTTTAGAAAATACCACTGACTATTTCTCCCCCCCCCACACACCTCAGTTTTAATACACATGCTTTGGGGGGTATTTCATATTCAAACTATAACAGGAATCTACATAAGATACTGAAAGATTTTGGTAGACTCGGCAATGTCCTTCTTTAATATCTCCATACTTGCACATATCTCCATATGGTTGTGTAACTCTGTAAGAACTTATTCAAACATATGCACCAAGTTGTAAACCACGATCACTTGAAGATCCCAGGCTGGAGCTGGAGGGGTGGTAGAAGCCATTCCAAATACCCATTATTGTTTCCCTAGAAACTAACCTGAGATAACCAGACATGAAGCTTGTATGTTCTTGTAATGATGCACAGCTCAGCATGGCAGTAAAGGGAGAAGATTGGAGGGAACAGATAGGAGAAAGCCAGGATGGTGGGTCTTGAAAGGGCTAAGTGGGCACACTATGTCTTAGGGCTTGTAGCTCCAGCCCCCATGCTATTATATACTCCTGGGCCTCTTGGTATCTCTTCAATAAACTTTACTCTCCTGATCAGGCTAAGTTTGCCTTTCTTTTTTGGAACCAAAAGTCCTAAGTAAAGTTAGTTAATCAGTCATATTTTAGCTGTTTACATCTTTACATCCCATCGAGGCAGGTGCTGTTGGTACCCTGCCTGGTTTTTCTTAGCATGTACTTTTTCATGATAAAGACTATCACAAAACTTCTGTGACCCTTTGAAGACTTTTTTTTTTTAGCCTGAGAAGCAGACTCCATCCACATACCAGTCAAGCGAAGGCTTCAGGAAGAGAATACTCTTAGAAATAGCACACGGGGCCAAGGACGGAGCTCAGTTTATAACGTTCCTTCCATGTAAGGATGAGGGTGTGAGTGTGGGTTCCCTAGAACTTACAGAAAAGACAAGCACATTCTCCAACATAACAGAGGGCAGAGACAGGCAGATTCTGGGAGCCCATCAGCTAGCCAGTGTAGCACAACCTATTAGCTCCAGGCTCAATGAGAGACCCTACCTAAAAAATTGAAGTGGAACATGATTAAGAAAGACACCTCAAGCATGTTCGCAGGTATAGAGGTTTACCCAAACCCATGAATATCCTCTCTCTCTCTCTCTCTCTCTCTCTCTCTCTCTCACACACACACACACACAGAGAGAGAGAGAGAGAGAGAGAGAGAGAGAGAGAGAGAGAGAGAATAGCCCAAACAAGGTTGCCGTGGTGGTTTGAATAAAAATGGCCTCCATAGACTCATGCTTTTGGCCCATAGGGAGTAGCACTATTAGGAGGTATGGCCTTGTTGGAGTAGATGTGGCCATGTGGGAGGAAGTGAATCACCCTGGCTGCAGGCTTTAAGCTATGCCCAATGTGGTACATAGTCTCCTTCTGCTGCCTGCTGATAAAGTTGCAGAACTCTCAGCTCTCAAGCACACTGCCATACTTCCCCCATGAGGATAATGGCCTGGACCTCTGAAACTGTAAGCTAGCTCCAAGTAAATGCTTTCCTTTATGAGCGTTCCTTTGGTCATAATGTCTCTTCTCAGCAATGAAACCCATAGGAGAGATGTTAAGTGAGTGAGTGTCTTCTGCCTGATGCCTCAAAGCTTGGCAGTGGAATGAACAATCTGCTGTCTGGCGTGGCTTGCTAGTTCACCCTTGACTTGATACCTTTTAAACTTTTCTTACTTCATTTCCTTAATGGTGCTCTTTTGGAGTATTGCTAAATAAAATACTTGCGTTTAAATTTGTTTCCCAGGGCATGCTTCTTGGAAAAGCCTAATCAAGATGAGGTTTGAGTGAGTGGGGAGAGAGCAGGTGCATGCTGAAAAGGGAACATGGAGTCATCCGAGGATGTGGAGCAAAAGGAAGTCTCAGTTACTGCTGACGGGAATGCAAACCACAGAATTTTGCAGACTTTAGCAGTTTTCTACAAGGTGAAACAAAGTTTTACTACATAATCCAACAATTCTACTTCTTGGTGTTTTACTTAAATGTGCTGAAACCTTATGCCAACATGCTGTTGTAGTCTGATAGGGTTGCTAAATTCAAAGTCCATGAACTGGGCAGATTACAAACAACAATAATTTATTCTGCCCAAGTGTGGAAGCAGAGGAATTTAGTGTCAGGGTGTCAACATGCTTAGGGTTCAGTGAGGGCTGCTTTTTGGTATCATAAATGACACTTAGCAGTGTTCTGTGGTAGAAAGGTCTAAGAGAGTCTTGGGGGTCTTCTATAAGGTTGCAGATCCCATTCACAAAGACAGAGCCTCCCAGGGGCTCCCGCTCCGAGTGCCAAACTCTGGTGTTTAGGATTTCAGCATATGAAATTTGGAGGACATAAACACTGGATTGTTGTATGTATTTTTAAAAGATTTGTTTGTTTGTTTGTTTATTTATTTATTTATTTATGGTCATCTGATCCCGTTACAGATGGTTATGAGCCACCATGTGGTTGCTGGGGAATTGAACTCCATGACCTCTAGAAGAACAGCTGTTAAGAACCTCTTAACAGCTGAGCCATCTCTCCAGCCTGATTGTTGCATATTTACAGCTGCTTTATTTATAATCTCCAGTACTTACCTCACTCTGATAAGCAAGAGGACAGCCATTCTGTGATACATCCAGAGGGTAAAATAGTAATAGTGCTCACTAATACAAAGATGTGAACACTCAAGTCACAGGAAGAGCCTCGAGTACATGTTGCTAAGCGAAAGCGGCCAAGCTAAGGAGGCTTCATAGGTACTGGGTCACAGCTCTGTACTATTTTTGATCACTAAAGCTTCTGTGGTGTTAGTTCTTCCCTTTCTCGGTTGCTTGAGTTCCTTAAGGCTCAGTTTGTCCTTCTGTAAGCCGAAGATACTCGTCTGGGTTACGGTTTGGATCTGAAATGCCCTCCAAGCTCGTGTGTTCAGTCTTGGCCCCCAGTGCAGTGTGCAGAGGTGATTGGATCATGAAGGCTCTTAACCTCATCAATGGGTTAATCCATCAACTCAAGGCTGAATGGACTGTGGCAGCTGGTGGGAATGTCGGAGGTGTAGCCTCCTTGAAGAAGGTCACTGGGTATGTTCTGTGCTCTGGATATGAGTTATCCCCAGTCTCCCCTCCTTCCTTCCTCCTTCCCTCCCTTCCTCCTTGCCACCCTCCTTCTCTGCTTCTTGTCTTCGATAAGATGCGCTGTGTGGCTGTACTATATCCCCCTGCCTTGACCATCAGCCCAGAAACAATGGAGCCAGTGGACTGAAGCCTCCAAAGCTGATAAACCCTTCCTCTTTGAACTTGAATCCTTGTAGGAATTTGTCAAAGGGATACAAACTTGACCAACACAATAATTTGGTTTCAGATTCTTAGACTTGTTAGGAACAAAAAGGGGTATTGGTACCAGTATTAGTCAGGACTCTCCAGAGGAAAAGAAATGATAGGATGAACACACACACACACACACACACACACACACACACACACACTTTAAATGTTAATTTAAAAAATTAATTCAGCTTATGTTAAAATCGTAACAAACTGCCTCACACCCAAGAAGGTGAGAACCCAGCAGTCCCTCAGGCCACAAGGCTGGGCACTTTAGTAGTCTCAATCTGGTGCTGAGAACCTGAAAGGTTCCCAGAGAGCCATTGGTCCTCAGTCAAATACTGAAACCTAGAAATGCTGTTTCTAATATCACTGAAGCAGCAACAAGGTGAGCCAATTCAGAGACAAGAACCAAGGCCAGTGTGCAAACGGCAAACAATCTTCCGTTTGCTGCACTGGCCCTCTCTTCCAAATAAATAAATATCCTTTCTTCATTCTTCATGATTATCCCTTGTTTAATTGGCCTATTAAGGCTGGATGGCTGAACCTTGTTTTTTGTTTTGTTTTGTTTTTCAAGACAGGGTTTCTCTGTATAGCCCTGGCTGTCCTGGAACTCACTCTGTTTGAACCTTGTTTTTTTTTTTTTTTTTAGAACTAACTGGGTTCAGGCTTTGACTCTAACAACTCCTGGATGCTGAGTTCTAAGAACTCCCAAGTCTCTCATTTTAGGACATATCTTGGGGAGGAAGAGGAAGATCTGCCTGGGGCTCTTGAGGGAGAAAGTTTCTCCGGTTATTCTTGCCCCTGCCTGCTGAGACCACGAGAGATTTAGGGGTTCACTTAGTCCTGCAAACATCTTACACATGCACCTGTACTAGGTGTTAGGCTAGAAATACTTCAAGTGACATTTAAGCAGGATAAAATAGAGCAAATGCTCATTTGGGAAAGGAGAATTGGTAAAGACTGGATAGTTTATTCTGTTCTTTGTTATAGCGTTTTTATTTTATTTGTGGTGCAGAAAATTTCTGCTTCAGATGCTTAAAACCATCTTCTTGTATGGCATCTCCCTTTCCAATAATACTTTGTTATACAGATCTCATTTGGCTGTCATAGTCCCAACGAGTAAGTAGAGGAATGGAGGTTCGTAGACATGACATAAATGCTAAAGAGATACAGGCTTGGGTCACCCACAGGGCCAGCCAAATCAATTTTGCGAGGCAATATTTTGTTATCCTGTGTTCCCTTCCTGACTTTAGAAATTAATGGAGAAACTCTGATTCCCTACAAGAGTGAGTTTGTTGCATGTACTTTCACTACCTTGCCTAAGCTCCTGGAACAGCTGCGATTCCAGCCTCCACCCAGCCTTCCTTGAATCCATGGGTAAAAGACAGACGCACACAGTTGTTCAGTATGAACTTGCTTTTACACAATTGCTGGACACTATTATCTCCTGCCTGGAGAAGCATGCCCTTATCAATATTCTTATCTCTGCACCTCTCACCTGCCCTAAACTTGAGCCGCTCAGTTACATCTAGTCCCTGCTAAACATCCCTGACCACCGCCTGTAGGAGCGGCCTGTGTGGCCATTCCATTTGGAGATCTCACGTGGCTGGTTAACTTTCCTCCATAAGAAGCATGGCGAACTCTCCTCCCATCTCCTCCATTCTCTCTGCTTGCCTCCAGAGACCCGGAAGTCACACCTATCCCTTCTGCCCACGACTTCTTTACTGACAGATCAAGAACCAACTGGGGAACAGGACCTTAGGATCAGCCCCACACCTACATGAGTTTACATCTATCTGCTTCCGCTCTGGCCTAGAAACTCCAGAGAGTTCATGGTCCCCTTCCTGGAGTATGAAATATTCAGTTTTTTGTTAAATATTACAATAAATGATGCTTTTCAAAGATAGTACTTGATAGACACCTTCAGTGACACAGATACTGGCCAGATTAGACCAGATTAAAAGTAGATAAAGGCAAGTTTATTAGGAGGCAGCTCTTGATCTCCATCTCACCGGTGGAGATCAGTGAAGTCAGGAATCCAGGTTAAAGCAAGGGGGCTCTACAGAATTTAGGCAAGAATCTGGGATGTTGTCCATATATGGTCAAGAACTGAGCCCCTGAATGGGCGCTCTTGGGTGGATTGACAGAAACTCAGAGACAAGGAGTGATGGATGGCATGTTAGCCGGGAGTTTTCTCCAAGCAGACGGGGGAAGTTTTCTCTGTGTGGGAGGGATTTGGGGAAGGAAGGCATTCGGGGTTCCCATCTTGTACAGGGGATGAGCAGGAGTTCCATCCTAACAGTACAGTCTAGGAATAAGCTTAGTTTAAAGTTCCCTCTATTATAGCAAAAAACCCACCACCCTTACTAAACAGAACAGGACATATTTTGCTTTAAGGTGTGTCTATTCTGGCAAGTATGGCATTTTCCAACAAATGCTGCATGAACATTTTCTTAATCCAGCAGTTTTTTGCAAACAAAAAGCAGTCATTTTGTTGATATTATTGTTGCTAGAATAAAACCCCTTTCCCTTGTAAGTGATACTACCCGATCATCTGCTTTCCCCTGTTCAAGCATCCCCAGTCTCCACTCAAGCACCTTCATCACCAGCTAAATGGGCTCAGAGCCCCATCTTAGGTAAGAACCCATCTGTGCTTCTCACTCCCCTCAGCCACAGTGTGGCGTCTTCCTCAGCTCTGGCTCTGCTAATGTGCATTTACCTGTTGCTTATAAGGACTACTACACCAGAGTTGCTGCTTTTAGTTATGTTTTAGCCTCTAATTTACTCCTTTAGTATTCGTAGGTAAATGTGTGACTAGACTAGTCATAACTACGTAGCCTCTGGATTGTTTGTGCGTGATATCCATATACAGATAGCTTGTGAGAACATACGACTTCATTGTGCCCTGCGACAGATTACACAAGTCACAGAAATCTATCACATCCTCCGGTGTTAATTCAAATTCCTCTGTGATCCTAGAAAACTTTTGAGGATTGCATAACTTTTGGCTTCTTGCTGAGCATAGAATCTGTGGGGTTGGGGAAATGGTTTTATGTGTAAGAGAATTTGCTGTTTAAGCAAATGGTGACCTAAGTTCAAATCTCTGTTACTCTCTGAAAAAGCCAGGGTTGGACACAAAACCAGTAATCTTAGAGGTGTGGAAGTGGGAGACAGGACAGATAGGTGAAGCTTACTCCTCATTAGCCTGCCTTCTGCTTCAGGGAGAGAGCCTGTGTTAAGACAGATAGCAACACTGGAGAACACCTATATCTCCTCTGGTTTCTTTACACAAGTGCACAGATGCACACACCCATACAAGCTTGTGTTCCTATAAACCACCCACATCCAACACAAAAGCATAACTTTGAAAATCAAGCATTTTACAGCTAAGTAAAAATAATAAAGTAAAATTCAACTCAACAACAGTCAATAAACTTAGATGCCCGTGTATTACATTTAAGAGGAGATATTTGGCCACCTGGACATTTCCCTTCTGGTATGAATTATTCTCCTTCCCCCTCCCCCAGTAATTTCCTGGTAGAACATGATGGTGAGTTTAATGGAGAAAATGAGCGGTTTTGCTTCCATCAGAGATGGAGCTGGGGAGGGAACCCTACAGGAGCTAGGAGGCCAGTGTCTCCTAATTGGCTTTATTGATATGGCCAAACTTCTGTAAGTAAAGAAACACAGGTATCATCCTCTCTCCCTCCTTCTGTGCTGCACCCTGTCTAGTTTCCTTTCCCAATTCTGTCTGTGTGGTTGCTCTGTGACTAACAGCTTCCTCTGCTGTTAGACCTTTTGCCCTCCTAACAAGCCCCATGGCCAATTCTAAAAGAAACCATCAACAAAGTAGTAACCTGCTAGATTGTCATTTAAAGGTAAGTTATTAATGGTAGAGGCCTTTTGGTTAGAGATAGGAATCTAGGCATTGTTAGAGGGTATGTGTAGCATGTCGTAAGAATTCACAGCAAGCAGGTCAACCATACCAGTGACTTTTCCTGGTAACGCCCAGTTCTCATTAGAGCTCCTTCCCCCTGAGGAGTGTATCAGGAAGGCAGAGGATGACCTCCCTGAGAGCCAAAGCCAACGAGAGCCTCAGGAGCTTCCCTTTGCCAGGACTCACCCAGAGCTGAGTCCTCTCCTCTTCGTCTCCTTACACTACTACTATGTGCCCATGGGTGCACACTGCTAAATTTTCCATTTGTTCAGAGGAAAAATTAATTCCCAGTTTGCTTCTGGACACCAACCTTAATAATCATGCCTGACAGTTTGTTAAAGGCTCTCTGAGTCTGGAGGGGATAATGGGTTTCTGTTTGTGTGCCAACTCCCAGTGATTGATTGGTCGTGAATGTCTAGCACAGCGTCTGGGATCAAAGTTTTAAAATTCTGCAGCTGGCTCTTAGTAGTTTTGTTAACATGGGTGAGTTTCTTATCCCCACCTAAGCCTCAGTTTCTCCATTTGGAAGGATACTGGTGGCATTCACTTGCTCTAGAAAGTGTACCAAATGAGAAATATACTAAAGGTGCATAACACAGAACTTGAGAACACAGTTTACACCGACTGAATGCAGCCCTGGTTAGAGGGAAGTAGAGGGGAAGTGATAAGTCCTGATGTTGTTCCCCTATTGTTCACGTACAAGGCGCTGCCCACCTTGTTCTGAGGACTTTAGTGTCTCCCTGTGCAGTTACAAACATGCCTTAGACAAGACAGTCTCCTTATCTGCTCCAACTGTTCCTTCACTTGTGAAACGGGGCTAAGATAGTGACTCCCTCAAGGACGTATGTAGAAATAAAGTGTACTCCTGACGACCAAGCTCAGCCCAGGAAGCTCCCTAAAGGAGCTCCCCAGGAATCCTGAAAGAGTGGGGCGAGCAGAGGGGGTGGGGGAGGTACACTCAGTTTGAAAGCCTTTTCCCCATCAGCAGTTGTCACTCATCCCTGTGGAACAAATGCCAACGGGAACTGAATCGGCACACCCTACTGATCCTCCAAGTGGCAGAGAAGCAGCGGGCGGGCAGCATGGCGGCTACATTCATAAGCCCACCTCCACCACCTCCATTCCACCTGTCAAAACTGCAGGGGCTGCTTAACACCACGTGGAAATTTTAATTTGCAATGAAGTCATTAATAAATACATCTGCCCGCGCTCGCTCGCCGTCAGCTTGTTCTGTCACCAGGCGTGATGTCTACACACCGTCATCATCAGAGAGCTGTTTGGTATCTGCCAAGTTTAGCGTTTCCTCTCAAGTGGGAGCTAGACTGTTCAACAGAAGAAAGCTTCATCGAGCTCCAGAGAGGAGGAAAAACCCGTCCTTGACTTTAAAAAAAAAAAGTGGACGTTTTGGCCTCTGTACTTGAGTGTACAAGCCTGTGCCCTGTGGCCCTAAGGACCTTTCTTGTTCTTTCTCAGTCCTCTTTGCCTTTCCTTGCCCTCCCCTCCCTCCTCACAGCTCGAGCCACTACCACATGCAAATTATAAGGTGGAGAGATAGGAGAGCAAGAGAAGCTGAACAGTTTGAGCACCCTGAAGAGAGCTGGAACTGGAGAGAAAGGGTAGAGATGAATAGCCTGATGTGAGTAGCCATCCTTGCCACCCAAGGCCATGGTGAAGTCCCAGCCCATACTGCTGTTAAAGTCCTTGTCTGGGTCAATGACCTTGCAGTAGCTGGGCTCCATGCAGATGTCCCTGGTCTGGGCTGCCACCTGGGACCATGCTGATACCCAAGGGCTATCCAGAGCTGGCCCCACCTCTCACTAGCTGTGGCACTTGGGAGGGCTGGCCCCAACCCTTGCTAACTTCACAGCTGCAGCATTTGGGAGAGTGGCCCCTGCACCTTGCCTGGGCAGCACAGGAGAGCTGGCCTAAGCCTTGGGTGCAGGCTCCGCTCCCTGCCTGTTGGAGCATTGGGTGAGAGCTCACCCTGGTGGTGCAATTGTGGGAGATTTGGTGGACTGACCAACTCAGCTATCACCCAGGCCCAGATTCAGGGCTTTGAGTTGGCCCACTCCACACTATCTATAAACTGCTAGAAGTCGTGAAGGGGCCAGTCCTGCAAATCGAAAGCTGCAGGATCTCCACGACACAGGGTAACAACGGGATATCTCAGAGGAGTCCCGGTGAGGATCCAGTATTAATGGTGTAGTAGAAGCCAGAAGCCTCAAACCAGACCAATGACTCATTGCAATGAAGATTTGCAAGCAAAGAAGTGTGGATAAAAAGGTGTACTGTGCTATTCTCTGCAGCTTCCACGGCAAGATGGTTTTGTTGTGTTTTGCCTTTTGCTCTTTGGTTTGTTTTGCTGTTGTTTTGTTTGTTTGGGTTTTGGGGTTTTTTTTATTTTAATTAAAAATTTTTTTCTTTTGGCGGGGAGGTTGCCAGGGTGGAGGGCAGACGAGAAGGGATGAGGAGGTTAGTGGGATCAGGGTGCATGATGTGAAATTCACAAAGAACCAACAAAATGGTCTTTAAAAACTACAGGGTTTTAACAGTGGAGTGATACTATCCAGTAATGTTAGTTTTTGGCTGAAGAAAATCATTGCCCCCCAAATGAGCTTGTATAAAATCAGTAGAATTTTTCAGCTTCTTAGAGGAAGGTCCTTGGGTACACAAACTTGCCTGGAGTATATAGGCTTTGAGAATGGGCAAAGGCCATGGGAGATGGGATTGCACCAGGAGAGAGCGTCTTAGAGTTTCCTGCTTTGGCGGTTTCTGCTTTCCAGCTGACTGTCCCCAGTCCTTACATCAGCTATCTTAGGAAATGAAGGGTGCAGGTACAAGTCTTGCTGGTCCACTAACAAGGGCACTCTGGAAGGCCATTCATCAGTGTCTTAAGTGTCAGAAAAAAAATTATTTGGAGTGGTAACCTTTTCCAGAGACTAGCTTTGGAAGAAGCAATTTTGTAAATAGCACTCTTGAAGGTGTTCAATTGCATGCAAAGTTGTAGGTGATTAATTCTCAAACTTTAGAACGGATTGTTCTTTAGAATTATCAGGTTAACACTTCTTGACGATGCCTGCCATGTCAATTTTAAGTATTAGCATATAGAGAAATTATCAAGTTCCATCCACTAGGTGAATGTGATTTATCCTTGGGTTTTTAACCGTGTGGCTGGATGCTTTTCACAAGGGGAGATGAGTTGAGTGACTAATGGTACATTTTGTTTTGCATTACCATAAAAGGACAATAACTAACGGTCTGGAGAGCTCATTTACAAAAAGGTTTTGAAAGGGCTTTCCATCTTCCAGAGAACAAGGGCAAGTACCTGAAACTCAAATGAAGTTCCCAATCCATCTTTTTCTCTTTTGAGAAATTGAAGACTGTTTTAAAAAAAAAGATACTAGGAAAAGACAGTTTCCAGAAAAAGCATTAAGCAGAGAGGCTGATTAATTTAAGTGTTGAGAATTTAAAATACTCCTCCTTTTCAGTAAGGATTTTTCCATAGGCTTTTTAAATGTAAAGGCAGGGACAATGAGTAAGTTGCTTTGTAATTTGTGTCTTAAACACATTTTTAACAAAACAAATTGCAAAACTGGCTGAAGATTTTTCAAGACAAAAACAAAGGCATAACCCATGGGCATCTAAATCTAAAAGGTTTCTGCTTAAAAAGAAATCTTTCCCATGGCCAATTCACAGTGGGCACACTTCTCAGTGGGCACACTTCTCTTTCCTATGTCTGAAACCAGCTGTATGGCAGCTGAGGTCCTGAGAAAACCGGAATAGGAGGGAAAATAATCAACAACTTGTATCTGATGACTGCAGGAAATCTTTGCAAAGACTTTTTTCTTTAATCTGTTTGTAATGACTCTCCTCTTGATTACTGCACTGTTGAAAATAATGTAGCCCGACTTCAAAATCATACTATTCCAACCACTAAATCCTTAAAGCATTCATCTCAGGAGTAGGTGATACTTGATACTTTCAATAAAATGTAAGTGTGTGTGTGTGTGTGTGTGTGTGTGAGAGAGAGAGAGAGAGTGAGAGAGAGAGAGAGAGAGAGAGAGAGAGAGAGAGAAAGAAAGAGAGACAGAAACAGAGAGACAGAGACACACAGAAATAGAGAGACAGAGACATAGACACACACAGAGCTAGAGAGACAGAGACAGAGACACACACAGAGATAGAGAGACAGAGACAGACAGCTGACAGACAGACACCCTGGGTTTTCTCCATAATCTAAGTTAGTAAACTTGAGTTGATATGGATTTCCCAGGTTTGACATTGTTCCTGGTTGAGAAAACCATCTTTGTCTGTGGACTCAGCAAGGGAGATTGTCCCACTCAGCATGCTTCCCCATCATGTGGACCTTGAGAATATGAATAAAATAAAGGGGAGGGGAGGAAGAAGTTGCCTTTGCCCCTATCTCATTGCTGAGCTGACAGCGTCCTCTCCTCTTCCATCTTCCTCAGTCCTGGGACTGGGCTTTATACCATCAGCCATATTGGATCTCGGGCTTTGGGATCCTGACATACCATTGGCTCTCCTCAAGCTCAGCTAGCAGGCAGTCAACAGGTGGTGGGACTCCTCCGTCTCTACAGTCACAGAAGCCAGTTCTCACCCTATCCCTCTGCCCATGACTCATGCAAATAGAGAAGAAAATGGGTTTAGTTTGGAAATGTTAATCTTTCTCCGGGACAAATGGCCAGGCCTACAGATAAGAGTCCATTCTCTAGATAAATCCCAGTTTTCCCATATTCCAAAAAATTTTTAATCTGATTGGTTGTTACAATGATGGTAAAATATACTTAAAAATCTGCCATTTTAGCTTTTGTAAAATGAGTATTCAGTGGCATTAAGAATTCTCTTAATGTTGGTCAACCGCTACTTGGATCTGGGTCCAGAAAACTTGCTCATCATGCCTAGAGGAAACTTTGTACCCATTAAGCATCAGCCTTTCCTCTGTGAAGCTGGAAAGCACAGTATACTCTAAGTTCTATGAGCTGGCTTGCTCTAGATATATGGAGTCCAAGACCCCTTCGAAAAGACCTGCATGTTGTAGGAAATCTACTAAATCAATCCACACTATGCTGACTGACCCTGGTGGGCTGGCTGGCCAGGCACTGGTGGGCACTGGCCGGCCTGTTCTTATCTCATGGAGACTTTACGACTCAGAGCTCTGAAATCTTTCCACTGAGCTCACTACGTTCCTACTGGCTGGGTCGTTACCTTGCCAACCCGACTCTTCAAAATTCCCACGGCTTTTTGGGGTGCACTTCTTGCAACCCCATGCTTTGCCTTTGTACCTTTCTCTCTAGAACCCAGTTGAGCCACCATGTGAAGAAAAACACCACTCAAATTTAGTTCAGAAACAATGGTAACTCAATCGCTGGGTACAACAACTAGAATCCTAACCTTGTAAGCTATATTAAATCTAAATCCTCCAGTCGTGAATCCTGGCGGAGTCACTAGTAGCTACATCTTGTCCTCTGGCTGTCCCCATTCAAAAGCTCATTCAAAAGCTCTCTTGTGCTTCTTCTCTTCCTCCCACCAACTCGGAAGTCCCGCCCACTCTCCCAGTTATTGGTTTCTTTATTCATTAGAGGAAGGTTCTCAAGAAGTCACCTGAGTACTTGACTCATTCCTTGTTCCAGACATCCTCTCCTGGGAAAGTGGAATTAACATCAAACTATGAACAGCACCAGGGCCATCCACAACACTTGTCCCTTTTTGTCTAATTAAAAGACTCTTTTATCTCAGATATAAATTGAGTACAACTATTACCATTTTGTAATTTATAAAATACAAGATAGGGCTCGTGAAACACTGACTGCTTGCTCTTCCGAAGGTCCTGAGTTCAAATCCCAGCAACCACATGGTGGCTCACAACCACCTGTAATGAGATATGACACCCTCTTCTGGTGCATCTGAAGTCAGCTACAGTGTACTTATGTATAATAATAAAAAATAAATCTTTGGACCGGAATGAGCAGGGACTCGGCAAGCAGGGCCGACTGGAGCAAGCAGGGCTGACCAGAGGGAGCAAGGTTGACCAGAGTGAACAGAGATCCTAAAAATTCAATCCCCAACAACCACATGAAGGCTCACAATCATTTGTACAGCTGCAGTGTACTCACATACATAAAATAAATAAATAAAATATTTTTTAAAAAGTAAAGTATAAGATAGACCTAACACCCAGTCCATCATTTTTGTCAAATAAATAGAACACATTGTCATCTATCCTAACTTAAAAGACTTATAAATCCATATGTTATGTCCTGCTTTAGCCTGCATACTATCTGAAAGCTATCTTCTCAAATATGTTCTATCAATGCAAAATAGCCTGGGTTGGCTATGAGACTATAAGTAGTCTTTCAACCCTGTCAGAAATCCAAGAATGACCATCATTATCTGAAAATCTAGGAAACCTAACACAGCTTCCAGAACTGAGACAAATTGTAGAGACAGCTGCCTACCTATACAGCCCCAGGAAGTCGGGAAGTTGGAGCATCAGTCTTCAGTCTTCTGGCCCAGGATCATCTGACAGACTTTTGAAAAACAATAATTATTAAGGACTGGCTTATTCTGTCTCGGCAGAACTAAGCTGCCCTAACCTGTAACTTGTGTCCTCTCAAGAACATTATGGGTCTGCAGGAGAGACAGACAATTTCTGCCCAGTGGTCACCTAGCCACAAAGTACTACCTCACCCGGAAGTAGAGATGCTCAATTTCTTTGGAATTAACATCAAAATACAAACAGCACCAGGGCCATCCACAACACCTCCAGACTCAATTTAGATTATAGTTAGCCAAATGTATTAGAACAGCCAGCAGGAGATGGAGGGTGGTAATCTCTAAGCCAAATCAGAGGCATGCCATGGAGAGATGAAGGAAGGGCTGTTCTGCTCTACCAAGTTTGGATGGTCACAATGACTTCAGAATAGTCCTTGAATGGCTGCTGAGTTACAGAAGCAACAAACAGACACAAACACAGTTATGGTTGCATCACAACAAAGTGGACAGTCGAGGCTGCACGCTCCTGGATGGAGGTCAAGGCATCCAAGTTGTCAGAGAACTTATCTGACTCCAGGAACTTGAGTCAGAGACAAATGGCTATTGGGTACCAAAATGGATGCCTAGCATCAAATGGAGTTTCTTCAGCCATCACGTAGATACCTGGTATAAGAGAAATAATGTACTGTTTGCCCTCTGTGCTGGCGTTATTTCACAATGTCTTCAAGGTCCATTTACACCGTATAGCGTGTATCTGAACCACATTAGTTTTTAAGGCTGAAATGTACCCTATTATATGCATGCGTCTCATGCATCCACTTACTGGTGGGCATCTGGGTCGTGTTCACCTTTTTTGCCTACTGTGAAGATCTGTTCAAGCACAGGACACTTAGCTGAGGTGCCTATTTAACAGAACAAAGCAGACGATGGCTGCCAGGTTCTCCCAGCATCCCACAGTCAGTCCCTTCTGGTTACAAAGCCATCCTGGCTGACACACCCAACCCCCTACCCTGAACTCTCCATCCTAGGGAACTCAACTGCTCTTCTCTATAGAATCGTACCATTTTGTTTACCTTTCATTTGTTTGCTTTTTAAAGAGTTATTTATTTTATCTATATGAATACACTGTAGCTGTCTTCAGACACACCAGAAGAGGGCATCAGATCCCATTACCAATGGTTGTGTGCCACCATGTGGTTGCTGGGAATTGAACTCAGGACCTCGGGAAGACTAGCTAGTGCTCTTAACCATTGAGATATCTCTCCAACCTACCCACTCTTTTTGAACCTTTGGGCCTCCTGGCTGCTATACCTGGTTTCCCTCTCTCTCCCCTCTCCCCTCTCCCCTGTCCCCTCTCCGCTGTCCCCTCTCCCCTCTCCCCACATGGCCTGGCTCAGGGTCCTGTCCACTCTGGACTCTCCCAGATGCCCCTGCCTCTGGCCATGCTCGCCCACATATCTGCCATAAACCTTCCCCTCTGCCATACCTAGGGGCAGTCACGCCCCCTTCCTTTCCCTTTTAGTTCTTCTTTTCATTCATCTGCTTTGGCACCAAATGATGGAGAAAAAATAAAAGGAATGAAAAAGAATCAGCAATGAAAAGGGAAGGCACTTTCTTTCCCACCCCCTTGTTTTATTTAGATTCTCAAGTCTTGGGGGACAGGAAGGTACACTACACTGACTAAGGGTGATCTCCTTTGGTGAGTCCTCGAACTCAAAAGCTGTCTTCAGCCAGAAACACATGGGGAGCACAGGCAAAAAAAAAAAACCCACGATGTTTCATTTGGGGAAGTCCATGGTCAGCTTGGGATGAGAACTCCCAGAGTTGCAGATGCAGCTCTGTTGGTTGGCAGAGTGCTTGTCTTGTACAGTGCACCACAAGACCCTGAGTTCCATTCCAGCGCTGCAGAGAGCAGAGGATGTGGCGGCACAGGACTGTAATCCCTGTGCTGGAGAGCTAGACGCAGCAGGATCAGAAGTTCAAGGTCAGCCTGGGATGTGTGACAGTGAGGAAAGAAAGAAGAAAAAAAGGGAGGGAGAGACAGAGAGGGGAGGGGAGGGGAGGGGAGGAAGGAATGGAGGAGGGAGAGAGGGAGGGAAGGAAGGATGGAAGGATAAAGAGACAGAGGAGGGGAAGGAGGAAGGAAGGAATGGAAAGAGGAAGGGATGGAGAGATGAAGAGAGGGAGAGAGGAAGGGAAGGAGGGAGGGAGGGAAATGTTCTGGGCGAAATGTGCATTTAAGGCACATCCCCTGCACCGCCTGGACGATAGGTCTAAGTATTTCTAAGCAATCCCGTTATTGCAGTGGAATCAATTTTGTCTTAGATCAACCACTCTGCAGTTAGTAAAGGGTGCTCGGTTGCCACAGGACCAGACATTTCGCCAATGGCTAAACACAGCAGTGTCTGCTTTGTCACTCTATACAAACAAGGGCCAAGCAAGCCCTTGCACAAAGCCCTGAAGACGAGGCCTCATCTGACCTGTGTCTCCAGAGCATCAGCAAACAATCTCAAGGCAAGCTGACAGAGGGAGTGGGAAAACGGTGAACGGTCTCCCCCCAGCACAGGTTAAACACAGACAACATATGGCTGTGGTATAAACTCTTGAGACAGCAGATCTGCTTTGGGAAGCTTTGCATAGTCCTGCCGCTGCCATGGCAACCGCTAGAGCTCCGAGTTCTGCCTGGGCCCTTCCTCCAGCCCTTGGCCACTGAGCTGTGACTGCTGCTAGGTCCTCTGGGAGGACCCAGCAAACAGATTGAAGTGCAGTTTAAGAGAGATACTATTCCTTTCTGAGACTCATGAGGAGGTTGCTGTCTCCAGTGAGAGAGCGAGAAGCAAGAGCTGGCTGTGAAGCGAGGGTGCTGTTCAGTGGCTCTGGGCTAGGGGTGCTCCCTAGGGATAGGTTCAATGTAAGCTGGAGAGGCAAAGGGGCCTGCTCCCCTCTCAGGAATCAAATCATTAGCAAGTGTGTGTGTGGAGGGGAGGAGCAAAGACTTGCGTGGTGTGGAACTACTTCCTGATCTGGCATGGAGGGACAGTCTGGTTTGGAGAACAGAATGCACGACCAGGCTTTGGGATAGAAGTCAGAGCCAACACTAAGAAATATCACACAAAAATTTAAATTGTGTTGTTTTCATTTACACCAATATGATTTTTTTTATGGCAGTGGATTGAATAGAAGCTAAGAAATCAATGAAACTGCTTTCTGACTTTATTTTAATTTAAGACATTTTCAGATCATTAAGAAGTGTAATTCTGATTAATTTTGGCACTGGAATTTAATAGCTTCTTTATATGGAGAAATAATTTTATGAGAAATATGTCTATATCTTATATTTAAAGTGGCCCATTAATACTTTACTTATTTGTGTAATTAAAATTCATAGATGTATATAAAAGTCAAGCACTGGACCTAGGGGTAGGTCAGATCTTCATGTGCTAAGAAGAAATTCATTTTCTGCATAAAGGCTTAAGGATTTGGAATTCATGGTGCTTATCACTAGGCCTCATATTGTATTTCAGCCTTGCTTGTCAGTGTGTTAATGGCTGGCCATGAACTCCTTATGAGCAAAGTCCTGTCAAGGCAGTGCCACCACTGTCTCAGATGCTCTGTCACGGTCTAGAAATGAAGAGGGACAGTATTTATGCTTTCCTTGCTGAAAGATCAGGCTAGAACAATAATTCACTTGCCTAAACTAGATGAAAGATATAGGAAATGGGGTGGGGGAGGGGCTGAAGGATAAAAGAACACAGATATTTTAAACTTTCAATAACGTTTCAACATGCTGGAGCTTGGAAGGCAGGGCTCTTGGCTTCGTCTCAGAGTCATGCTGCCTCCTCTGCTGCTGACTGTAGAGATGAATTCATAACGCCGAACTCCTCCCTGCTCACACCTCCTTCTGTTTTCTTGACGCGGTGGTGTAGCTCTACTCGGTTTTGCCCCATCATCCCTCTAAGGCAGTTACCTCAGATGACATAATATCAAGGGGTTCTCTGCAGCCCAGGATGGCAGATATCCTGACCTTAGACAAACACTTTCTGAGCACCCTAGAAACCTACCCAAGAGCTCACCCCACCTGCTGCTCAGCACTGGCCTTGGCGCTGAGACCCAATGTCCATCAAGGCACTTGTCATCCTTTACATCAGTGTCTCAGACCTCTAGAGACTTCAGGCATGGTTTCCTCTGTCAAGCAATCCGGTTCTCTGTTGCCAATCTTGTTCGGTGAGCCTTTAGTCAAGATGTTTTGTTATCATGGCCTATTTAATTAGAACATCTCTGTTTTGAAACTGAAGTTCGTTTTCACACTTTTCTTAAAACATTCATTTGCACAAAAAAAAAGAAATGTATTGATGCATATGCAGCAGGAAGAGCACTTGCTATTCTGAGATGTGACAGAGAAATGATGGGGTACAGGGGAGAAAGAAGGGAGAGAAGGCTCTTTATGGAAGATGAAGCCAGGCATATTCAGGATTACCAGTGACGTCAGAAAGAGGGACATCTATGGTGCAAGTATGCATCTTATATGGCTCAAAAAAAAAATGAAGCATTGAAATCTTCCTCCTACCGTTTCTTCTGATTCAGTCAGGCTAATTCCCCAGCTTTCTTTGACCTACTAATTGAAGAGCATTCAGAGTTCCTCAGGATGTGCATAGAGATTATAAATCAACCAGTTTCTCTGTTCATTCAATCGACTGTCAATTGCATTAGGTGCAAAACAGACAAAGATTTTTGTCCCACCGAAGATTATATTTCAGCTGGAAAAGACAGAAAGGGATTTCATTCCAGATGCAATGAGATTGAAAACAGTGTTTTAGACCGTTTTTTTTTTTTTTTTTTAGAGCCAGGCAGGAGAAAAACAGAGACCCCAAGAGAATCAGGACAGCTATCAGGGGACCCATCAAGCAGCCCAGGTGTGAGCAATGACACAAGTCAGGGCAGCTGTCATGGGGGAAAAAATGAACCCCACTCACACCAAGGAAGACTTTTTCTTTTAAAACTTGGGCCTACTATGTGACAGTAGCATTTTAAATTACCTCAGGAGGTCCAGCATGAATTACCTCAGGAGGTCCAGGATGAATTACCTCAGGAGGTCCAGGATGAATTACCTCAGGAGGTCCAGCATGAATTACCTCAGGAGGTCCAGCATGAATTACCTCAGGAGGTCCAGCATGAATTACCTCAGGAGGTCCAGCATGAATTACTTCAGGAGGTCCAGCATGAATTACCTCAGGAGGACCAGCACACCTTACTGCTCAGGGGTGCCTTTAAGACACCATCTGCTGGCTCTCCTCAGAAAGGGAAGCCGCTCCCTTTGTTGTATCTTGCCAACACTGGGAAGAGCCTGGAATACTCTGTGAGACTAGTGTACACTTCTTTCCTCTTGCAGAAGCTGGGGTCAGTGGCTGTAGCCCCACTGTTCCAAGGGGACATCTCTGTTCCTTTGCTTTTGGAGTCAATGGAGGACACGCTAAGTGCACAGACTCCTGTGACCCCTACTGTGTAGCTCAGTATTGTTGTGGGATGGGTAATTTTATTCTGTCTTGATAGGGCATAATTTCTTAAGGCTATAGATAAAAGTTTTGGATTCAGTTATGGGGACTGGCCAAGGTTACGCAGATCTTAAATGCTGAATTTAGAAGCCCGTATTTCTGGAACTGGGTGGATTCACCCCAGTCCTTGCCTGTCAAAGCAGAGGACCCAGGTTAAGGGGTATCTGCTGCCTTTTTAATTATTATTTTTTATTATTTTTTTAAAGATTCTTAGGTTAGGGACTTAAATGGGGAGCATTGAGAAGTGTGATTTGGAGCAAGAGATTTATCAAAATTATTAACAACATAAAAGGGAAACATGGTGTGGCCCTGAGGAGAGTTCAGGCCCATGAGGCAGAATATGGGTCCTTTTCTTCAGATCTCAGAGGAAGAGAGAGGTTGGCGGTCCTTGGTACTGTTCTTAGGTGTCTCCCATTCCCAAACTGGTAAGAGAGGGTCTTGCATTCTGGGAAAGGGAGAAAGCAATCTTGGTAGTGTGTGGCTTAGAGGATGCTGGGGTACAGGGGAGAAGAAATACATTAGGTTAAAGGTGTTCCTATTAGATCAGTAGCTTTCTGATATTTTTGAGCCCAGGCTTACACACTTCCTAGAGGGAGTGAGAACAGCACCTACCATTTTCCTGGAATCCATATGCCCAGGCAATCTTAGAAGGTTACTCAGTGAGGCATCTCTGCCCGGGTAGTAGTAGGCATTCCAGACTCAACTATGAGTGCTGAGGTAGAGAGATGAGGCACGCCCTGGGCAGCAGCTCCTCTGAAACCTCACATTATTTTTCTGGAATCTGGATACCTGGAGATCTTGTTAGAGGGTCACAGAGGCATGGGAGTCTTTGGATAGTGGGCTTGGCATTTTCTTTATAGCAGCTGACAGAAGGAGGTTCCTGGAATCTGGAATCTGTAAAGATTAGAAGTCTGAGTAGTTGCTCAGGCAAACTCTATTTAGCTGGGACTGGCTTCTTAATCAAGGATGAACATGTTTTCAGAAACAGCCCTGAGAGGCCTTTGTTCAGCGTGTTAAAGTGTTGCAGCTCACTTCAGCATGCAACAATAAGGAGATAGACATTTAATTTCTGGCGTTTTTTTGTCAAGCCTTTTCGTTATTTGGAAGTGGTAGTTAGAAGTAATCTTTAAGTAATTTTCAGTTTTTAGCTTAAGTTTATAGCAATAGCTAATTTGTCATCCAAAGATACCTTCTTCTTGCAGGAGGAAAATAAATATGAGTGTAATTCTCCTTGGTGTTTTCTAGAAACCCCTGTGAGCTGCCAAATGGCTCTACCCAAGAGTGCAGGAAACAAAACAACTGTGATCATTCATGGTAGCAAACATGAATTATCTGGTGTGAGTTTTTGTCATCAGTGACACCACCAACTGCTTCTGAGTTCTGGGAACATCTGATTTTTATTACATGCAAAGCAGTGCCTATGTGCAGGGGACCCAAGCCATGGCATCCACTTGTACGCAGTGCATATATAGTATCTTGGGCCACATGCTCAAGTGAATCCTTGAGGACCATTTAATGAATGAATGAATGAATGAATGAATGAATGAAATGTTTGTGTTCATGGCTGTGGTGGGGAAGAGATGAAAGATCTTGGCCATGTCAGAGATGTTCTGACTCAGAACTCTGACACTCACGCCACATAGAATCTTCCAGAGTTCCTTTTCCCCCAAGTTATTTTCTGCATGAATCATTCTAAAGTTCTCTGCAGACACAGCGGGACTCCGGGGTGCCTGCTATGTAAGCGCCCCCCAGCCTACAATGTGTGAACGCGTGGGAAGTGTTTTTAAGATTCTCTTCCCCAATCATCTTGCTTTTTGGCAGATGACACAATTAGGGTGAAGTCTGTAGGTGGACACTTTCTAGATTATGAAATAAAGGAGGCTAGTGGGTGACTGCAGAGGCAATGGCATTGATGGAGTAGAGAGAAGATAATTCCAGACTTAGGGGGGGGAAAATCCCTTCGTAGAATATAAAGAGCCATGGGATGCAATTCTAATAAAATAAAGCAATTGGAAACAAACACCCAGCATTTCAGGAAGAGATGACTTAAAAGACAAAGATCATGCATTTTTCTAACTGAAACTTTCACTTTTTGTGTTTTCATTAATTTAACCTCCCAACACACACACACACACACACACACACACACACACACACACACCACCTACATACAAAAGTATAATGCTGTAGGCAAATACGATTTATTTTTTTTAAGTCCTGGGTTTGGTGAAATGGTTTAGCAGGGAAAGGAGCCCAATTCCAGGCTTGACTGCCTGTGTCTGATCCCTAGGACACACACAGAAAGAGAAGAGAACTGATTACTGCACGTTGTCCTCTAATCTCCACTAGTGTCCCATAGCATGGACACACACACACATACTCACACACACACTTACATAAAATGTCATAAACTGCCAAAAACAATCAATTCCCATATCTTCTAAATATAAACTATAATTGTAAAAATCCTATTTATGGAGGATACCTGGTTAGGTAACTGAGTAGTTTAGTCTCAAGGAACTCGACCACAGTGACTTTAGGGATGAGGCTGAGGGAGAGCTTTTAACCTTGAAGGCTGACACTTGGTTTTGCTGGCACAACAACAGTGATCCATCTCTGAGGGCCAGTTTACTACTGACTGAGGGGCACAGTCAACTTCCAAACTCACAGTGACACACATAAAACGTCCCTATGGGCAGGAGTCCTGCCCTTGAAAGCTAACTCATTATCTCTTTATAGAAAACCATTAAAAGAAGTCAAGTTAGAACCAAGAGATTGTAAGAGCAAGAACTCAGGACCCAGAAGCATGAGCAATTGGTCAATGGAAGATAGTAGATGCTTCCAAGAGCTAAACAGTGGTCTAGAGATGTCTCAGTCAGTTAAATGTGTGTCTTGCCAGTATAAGGACCTGAAATTGATTTTCAGAATCCACAGGAAGAAAAGCTGGATGTGGTGGTATGTGCTTAGAATGCTATGACTGGGAAGTGGAGACCTGAATCTCTGGGGCTTGCTGTTTACCCAGCCTCCACTACTTGATAAACTCCAGGCCAGTGCCAGATCCTGTCTCTAAATCTAAACAATAACAAAAACAAATAAATAAGAAAGGTCATGGTGTCCAAGGGGCAGCATCTAAGGTTGTCCTCTGCCTTCATGCACACACATTCATATACACCCACACAAACAGGAAGGAAGGAAGGAAGGAAGGAAGGAAGGAAGGAAGGAAGGAAGGAAAGGTAGAAAGGAAAGAAAGAAGGAAAAGGGGAAGGGGAAAAGAACCCTTCAGGAGATAGCTCATCAATTCTATTCAGTTGTTTACTACATGATATTATGAGCATTTTCAAGAAAAGTAGTCGGGAAGTGGTGGCACACGTCTTTAATCCCAGCACTTGGGAGGCAGAGGCAGGTAGATTTCTGAGTTTGAGGCCAGCCTGGTCTATAGAGTGAATTCCAGGACAGCCAGGGCTATACAAAGAAACCCTGTCTCTAAAAAAAAGGAAAAAAAAAAAAAAACGAAAAGAAAAGTAAAAGATGACAATTGTTATGTACAGTATTTTCATTTAAACTATATTTCCAGTTAACTTGATTATTTAAAAAACAAACTACAGAAGCCATATAAACCTTCCTACGAGCAAGGTTAGGGACCCACACTCTATTTTGGGAACAGTACCTTGACGCCTCTGGGGCTTAGCAGAGGTGGCCTTTGTCACAAGTCTTACTTACTATCACTCGGAGCCTTGAGTTAAGCCCATGATGGTGACTAAGATGGTTTGCCTATCAGTTTGACTGGATCTAGACTCACTCAAGAATCAAGCCCCTGGACAAGCCTGGGAGGGTTCTCTTGAGTAGGTGGAGACCAAATGTGGGGAACAGCATTTCATAGGCTGGGGCCCTGACATCATTTGTCACACCATGTCACCATTCTTCTGTTTTATGGGAGATCACCAGCCCTCACATGTTGCACAGAGCATCCTTGGAAGGACATATTCTTTGCGTACTGGAATATACTCATTCTTTTCTAGCCCAATCTAGCTGACCGAACAGCCATGCTATCTCTCTTTAGATCTACATTCTCAACACCGATCGTTACATACAAAACATAAACCTTTATTTCTCCCAGTTTCGAGTTTCAGAAACATACATCATGCAGTGACTTCATGAACTTACAGAACTGCATTGTAAAACACAAGCCGTTTTTTTTTTAAAAAACATATTTAAAATTACGAGATAAATAAAGCTTTTCCACCTCTTGATGGAAACAATGCTCTACCAAAATGGCCTATTGACAACAGATGCTGTCCCACAAGCCAACCCATGTGGTACTTATCTTAGAGTGGGAAAAAGCGAGGAAAAAGTTCGAGAACTGGTTAAACAACACCGACTTCAGAAGTGCTGCTACGCTTTCTGTCCTAACACAACTGGCTCGCTGGATGTGTTATTTTTGAAAAGCAGCAGGGTGGTAGTAAAAACATTTTTCTTCTCAATTTGACACCCGAGAAAGCACACAGTGATGGTGCCAGCCAGGAAGGGGAGCAGCAAGGCCTTGAAAACATCATGCACTATTTTATCAGAGACAGGCTCTAGACATGGGCTTCACAACACACGATGTCCTACAAGGCGGTGGCACCTTGGCTTCCAGTCTTGCCCTGGACACTTATAGCGCCCTGCAAGGGGAAGGTGGAGTGTGTTTTGTTTTGATTCCAGGCTGATCCAGAGAAGCACTGTGGTAGTGGACATCCATGGGTATTTAGATAATGTTATGCCTGCCCTGACAGTTCGGCCTCCTCAATTGTCTTTCTCAACAGGAGGAGGTTGCTTGACCACTCATATATAAGATTTGTAGGCTGCATCTTTCTGTTGCCACAGACCTCTCATCCAAATCATGTAGAGAAAAGACATTTTTGTCTTGTGAGAAATTCAAGTACTCACTGAGGTAGAGGGATCGTTGCAGGAATGGTCATGTTCTCTGCAGTCAGAGTGTCTGTCCTCAGAGTGTCTGTCCAGCAGATAGCCTGTTAGTTTCACTTATGCCTTTCCTGATAGTTCTATTTCTAGAAGGTTATGTTAAAGCAAATCCCAAATAGTACTAAACATTTTTTAAATGCAGATTTTTTTTTCTAAAACACACAATACCATTGTTATGCCTAAAATTCTACGATGACTTCTAAACTTAATAGATCAAGGCCCGAGAGATTGCCCAGTACATAAAAGCACTTACCTTCCAAGCCTGACCTTTTATTTTCTGGTTTGTTCAAATTAGGATCCAAATGAAACTCAAACATTATATTTGCTATTTATTTATTTAATGTACTCTAAGTTAAATTTTGTTAACTAAGGTGTAAAACAAAGCTATAGGAAACCACACAAGAGCAATTATAATCAGGGCAAGCAGGAGGAAGGATCAGAGAGTCAGTGCCCATTACTAACCTAATCCCAGCTCTGCTTGGATGGAGACATGAGGAAGACAGGGGACATGATGGCCAGCCATTTTACCCAATCTGAGAGACCGATTCAGTGAGAGACTGTGTCTCTAAGGATGAGATAGAGAGTGACAAAAGATAAGACCCCTCATTGACCTGTTGCTTCCAAACACAGTGCAGTGCACGTACAATCACTTGTGCTTACACATATGTACATACCCCTCACATGTACACACATGCACATAAAATGATGACAATGATATTTTTTTATTATTTTATTTTTATTTTTGGGGTTTTTTGTTTGTTTGTTTTATTTTTTGAAACAGGGGTTCTTTGTGTAGCCCTGGCTGTCCTGGAACTCACTCTATAGACCAGGCTAGTCTCAAACTCAGAGATCCTCTTGCCTCTTGAGTTCTGGCATTGAAGGCATGCATCACCACTTCCCAGCTACAATGAATTTTTTTTTAAAGTAACACTTTTACCACTACCCCTAAAACAACAACAATAAATCAAACAAACAAAAATAGACCTTTATCTATCAGCATAAGGTGTGTCTGTAATCTCCAACTGCAGAGACTGAGAAAGAAGGATCAGGGCTATCCTTAGCCACATAACAAGTTTGAAGCCAGCCTCAGCAACATAACAAGTAATTGAGTAAATAAACTTTGTTCTCTACTTTAGATGCCTTCTCACACTTTCTCATCTCTGTGGTGGATTCTAGTTTCTCTCTCTCTCTCTCTCTCTCTCTCTCTCTCTCTCTCTCTCTCTCAGGGTTTCTCTGTGTTACTGGAACTCCCTTTGTAGACCAGGCTGGCCTTGAGCTCAGATGTCTGCCTTCCTCTAACTCCCAAGTATACCCAGCTTCTCTGTGCAAACTTTCCTTACCAAACTAAATGCCTGCACATGATAGTCCAGTTGTGCTCACCAAAGAAGACATGTTTGGAATTGTAATATACTGTGGTGATTTGAATATGCTTGGCCCAGGGAATGGCTCTATTAGAAGGTGTGGCCTTGTTGGAGTAGGTGTGGCCTTGCTAGATGAAGTGTGTCACTGTGGGGGTGGGCTTTGAGATCCTCCTCCAAGCTGCCCATGAGACAGTCTTCTCCTGTTTGCCTTCAGATCAAAATGTAGACTTCTCAGCTCCTCCACACCATGTCTGACTGAATGTTGCCTGCTTCCCACCATGATGATAGTGGACTGGACCCCTGAACCTGTAAGCTAGCCCCAATAAACGTTGTCCTTTGCAAAAGTTTCCTTGGTCATAGTGTCTCTTCATGACAATGGAAACTCTAAGACACATATTGTCTTCTTTCTTTCTTTCTTTCTTTCTTTCTTTCTTTCTTTCTTTCTTTCTTTCTTTCTTTCTTTCTTGGGGTCCTTGGGCCCCTAGAGTGATTTTGCTGATCAGACGCCCCTGCAACTCAACATGCTCATCTGTCCTCAGGTGCTTCCTGAAGGTTGGCAGCAGGGATCCCAGGGACCATATCAGTCCACATTTGGTTCCTTTGACCTGGCAGGGAGATATGGGGCAGCTCTCATGAATGAAGAGACATTGGTAGTCACTGACTATTGCCTCTGTTGTTCATTTGGTTTATAACATGGTAATATTCTCATTAAAGTTTCTTAATTTGTATATGGGTATTTTTGTCTGCATGTATGCCTGTGCACCATGTGTGTGCCTGGTGCCCACTGAGGCCAGAAAGAGAATGTATTCCTTGGAATCAGAGCTACTACAGATGGTTGTGAACTGTGATGGAATTTCTGGGAATTGAGCCCAGGTCCTCTAGGAGAGCAGCCAGTGCTTTTAAGCACTGACCTGTGTCCCCAGGTCCTGAAATACCTTTCATTCATTAGTTAAAATGCTATTATAAAGTGTGCTCCAAGGCTACAGTGCATGCAGGAAAATGGAAAAGCAGGGGAAAATAACCTTAACTGCTCAACATTTGTCCTTTTCCTTTAAAACTGTAATACCTCTTTGAGAGTTTTGTGTTCATACACTGCTTTGACTATATACTTGATGCCCTTATCTTCTATACATACCCAACTTTGAGTACATTAAAAAAACAAAACAACAACAAAAACAAAAACAAAAACAAGTCCAATTCAGCTGTCCAAAGTCTTAGCTATGTGGTCTTCCACTGGAGGGTGGTTGATTTATCTAGGCTATTCTCTTAGAGAAAACTGGCCCTTCCTTTCCTTGTAGCTCAAGATTGCCATCCACTCCACTGCTAGCGATGGGACTGTGTGTTCAACTCCCCTCTCCGTGATGGGATTCAGCTTGGCTGGGGACTGAACAGATTTTGTGCGTGGTGTCACAACCACTGTGAGTTCACATGTGCAGCCTCCACCACCACCTCCTCCTCTTCCTCCTCCTCCTCCTCCTCCCTGTAGTCATCCACCACCTCTGGCTCTTACCCTCTTTCTGCCCCCTCCAATGAACCTTGAGAGGAGCTGGGAGATGCAGTGTATTTGTTCCCTTTAAGGCTGAGCATTATATGGTCTCTCACTGTCTTCAGTTCAGCCTGTTGTGGGTCTTGTGTTAATCAACCCCTGCTACAAAAAGAAGCTTCCCAAATATGGGCTGAAAGAAGTATTGTTCTATTATATAATGATAAGTCACACCCATAGAGGAATATATTCCTCATGGCAACCATAAGGTGATCACATCTGTTTTCTTACTTATAGAGTATCTGCCAGATCCAGTTATTGTAGTCATCTTTCCTCCTTTTTATTTAAAAATGATCTGTGGAGTGATGAGACTGTCTTGTTCTCAAACTTTTGCCCAGTGTCTTCAGCATATGTTGCAAATCATTCTTCTGAATAAATTACCACCTAAGAGTTGTAAAACAAAAGGATGGAGAGATGCTTCAGCAGAAAAAAAGCCCTTGTTGCTCCTTCAGAAGATGGGAGTTTGGTTTCTAGCAACCATGGCAGGTGAATTGCCTGTAACTCCAGCTCTAGGTGATCTAATACCATCTTCTGGCCTTCCTAGGTACCTGAGCGCGCGCACACACACACACACACACACACACACACACACACACGCACACACGCACATAAAAAATATGAATAAATAGTTATGATCTGGTGATTTCCTGGTTAAATCATTTGCTCTATGCTCTTTTGCTTTCATTATTCTGTGTAGAAAATCAATCTCTCTCTCTCTCTCTCTCTCTCCTCAGTGGGAACCATGTATTTTTAATTATATTATTTATACAATGTGGACAAGGGCATATCCCCTACCACCACCACTTCAACTTGCCAGTCATGTGCAGAGGAGGTTCTATGAGATGCATGGGAATGCTGAGAGTTTGAGAACACAGACCACAGCAATGTTCCATGCGTAGTGACTAGTGAGTTGTCACAATGGGCTAAATTCACATGCTCCTGATTTGGTCTTTCCCCAGTAAGAGTCTAGCCAGAAGCCAGTCCTGGAGTGGCTAGCCACCAAGAGAGGTGCTTCCATAGAGTAAGTCCCAGAAGACCATTCAACATCACTGAATCTCCATTTGCCTGTGTGGGAAAAGATTTAAAGGGCCAACAGTACAACATCCCTATAGAAGTGGCTAGGAGGTCACCCATAGCTGATCTCTCCCAGAAGGTGATAGCAACAATGTAGCACTGAGAGTTTAAGCAGGTGCATCCACCCAACAGTTTGGGTTCTGTTTCATTACTCTCTGCATTCCATAAAAGGACCAGACAGGAAGGCAGTTGGGCGGGGCTGCTGGGTGGAAACTTGAGTGAAACATAAGTCACTACTCTATATCCAGTACTGAAACAGGCATCTTGATTTGTGTATGTCCGCAAAAGCCTGCTTGCCCCTTTCTAGATTTCTCTTCTCTCCTCTCTCCCTTCTCCCTTCTCCCTTCTTTCTCCCTTCTTTCTCCCTTCTTTCTCCCTTCTTTCTCCCTTCCCTTCCCTTCCCTTCCCTTCCCTTCCCTTCCCTTCCCTTCCCTTCCCTTCCCTTCCCTTCCCTCCCCTTCCCCTCTCTTCCCTTCCCTTCCATTCCCTTCCTCTTTCCTTTCCTTTAAAAAGTATAACTAGCACAGGGCTCCATACCCACATAGTGTCGGGAGAGAGCTGCCCTCCCAGGAGTGCAGACTGTTATGCCCTGATTCCGAGGGTAAACCCAGGAGAGCTCAAGAACTTCGAAGTCCACTGCAACTTGTGTAAGAGTCCTTTATTTCGAGTCTTGACTTGGATTGCAAACCTCCCCACAATGTAGGTCCGGAGTGCGACCCCAAGTTCCGTGTTTTAGCACTTATATACAGCGTAGTTAGAAATTCCTTGAATGCTTAGGGTGAAGGGGAGGGAAGGCAGGTAACATAAGTCATAACTCAGACATGATACCATTTGGTAGGGCAGAATCGCAAGGCTGGGGGCGGGGGAGGATTAAAGATTGTCTTTTGTGGGGCTATCAGGAACTAGTTTTATGGTTGGCATAACTGTCTGTGACCTCTGATTACCTCTTTTCTATGATTTAAGTGTGGGAACCTAATCTCCTTTCTTCAAGGCTAGGCCTCAGCTGCACCTGGTTATCTAGGAGAGTGCTGGCCTTGGTGCCACCGAAGCTGAGGAGTTTTTGTCATTTGTCTTACTCAGGCTGACACCCGTGGCTCCTTGAGTCCACTCATAGTGGCCAGGGAGGTGAAAAGAATTCCCAAGTTTGCTGCAAGGCGGGAGGGGGAGACAAGGGGGTGGGGAAAGCAGAGCTTCTGAGGGAAAATGCAGAGGCAAGCCTCAAAAACAAGCCTCACCATGCCTGCTGTGGGAGAGAGTCTAGGGGGAAGGGGAACTTCTTCAGGGGAGTGCAGAAACAAGTTGCCTGTGCACCTCACAGACAAGCCTATGAGCACAGGTAGGACCACCACTGCTGCTCAGAGAAACCTGCCTGGAACCCTCAGGACACAGGAACCGATGAACTGCCTGGGACAGGATTCATCTGATTTCTGTCTGCACACGGAGCTGATCCTGTGCCACAGAGCTACATATACAATTACTACCAGAAGAGAGCTGGTCTCCTAGGAGTGCCTACTATACACCTGCAAGCACAGGTAAGACCACCACTTCTCTTCAAATTTCTGGCCCAAGAGGGACACTCCCAGAGCCATCTGGACACAGGAACCAAGGATCAGCTGGTGACAGGATCCTTCTGGTTTCTGTCTGCACCACACAGCTGACCCTGTACCACAACTCTCCATACCTAAAATCTTCCTGGAGAGAACTTGTCTCCCAGGAGTACTGACACACAGGCTTGCAGGACAGATAAGCCACCATCAGAGACAGCAAGACCAGCTAACACCAGAGATAACCAGATGGCTAGAGGCAAGGGAAAGAACATAAGCAACAGAAACCAAGGCTACTTGGCATCATCAGAACCCAGTTCTCCCACCACAGCGAGCCCTGGTTACCCCAACACACCAGAACAGCAAGACTCTGATTTAAAATCACATGATAATGATAGATGACATTAAGAAGGACATAAATAATTCCCTTAAGGAAATAAAAGAGAACACAGGTAAACAGGTAGAAGACCTTAAAGAGGAAACAACAAAAATCCCTTAAAGAATTACAGGAAAACATAACCAAACTGGTGAAAGAACTAAACAAAACCATCCAGGATCTAAAAATGGAAATAGAAACAATAAGGAAATCACAAAGGGAGACAACCCTGGAGATAGAAAACCTAGGAAAGACATCAGGAGTCATAGATGAAAGCATCACAGAATACAACATATAGAACATATAGAACAGAATACAAGATATAGAAGAGAGAATCTCAGGTGCAGAAGATACCATAGAAAATATTGACACAACAGTCAAAGAAAAATGCAATATGCAAAATGCTTCTAACCCCAAACATCCAAGAAATCCAGGACACAATGAGAAGACCAAACCTAAGGATAATAGTTATAGAAGAGAGCAAAGATTCCCAACTTAAAGGGTCAGTAAATATCTTCAATATAATTATAGAAGAAAACTTCCCTAACTTAAAGAAAGAGATGCCCATGAACATACAAGAAGCCTACAAAACTCAAAATAGATTGGTCCAGAAAAGAAATTCCTACCATCACATAATAGTCAAAACACCAAATGCACAAAACAAAACAAGAATACTAAAAGCAGTAAGGGAAAAAGGTCAAGTAATATATAAAGGCAGACCTATCAGAATTACACCAGACTTCTCACCAGAGACTATGAAAGCTAGAAGATTCTGGGCTAATCTCATACAGACCCTAAGAGAACACAAATGCCAGCCCAGACTACTATACCCAGCAGAACTCTCTGGGTATTACCATAGATGGAGAAACCAAGATATTCCATGACAAAACCAAATATACACATTATCTTTCCACAAATCCAGCCTTACAAAGGATAATAGATGGAAAACACCAACACAAGGAGGGAAACTACACCCTTGAAAAAGCAAGAAAGTAATCTTTCAACAAACCCAAATGATGATAACCACACAAACATAAAAATGACATCAAAAATAACAGGAAGCAACAATCACTATTCCTTAACATCTCTTAACATTAGTAGACTCAATTTCCCAATAAAAAGACATAAACTAACAGACTGGATACATAAACAGGACCCAACATTTTGCTGCAAACAGGAAACACACCTCAGTTTCAAAGACAAACACTACCTCAGAGTAAAGAGCTGGAAAACAATTTTCCTCGACTTTCAACCAAAAGTCATCAAAAAAGATAAGGAAGGGCACTTCATATTCATCAAAGGAAAAATCTACCAAGAAGGGCTGTCAATTCTGAACATCTATGCTCCAAATGCAAGGGCACCTACATTCATAAAAGAAACTTTACTAAAGCTCAAAGCACACATTGCACCTCACACAATAATAGTGGGGGACTTCAACACCCCATTCTCATCATGGAAACACAAACTAAACAGACACAGTGAAACTAACAGTAGTTATAGACCAAATGGATTTAATAGATATCTATAGAACATTTCATCCTAAATCAAAAGAATGTACATTCTTCTCAGCACTTCATGGTACCTTCTCCAAAACTGACCACAAAACAGGCCTCAACAGATATAAGAAGATTGAAATAATCCCATGTACTCGATCATATCACTATGGATTAAGGCTGGTCTTCAATAGCAACAAAAACAAAAGAAAACCCAAGTACACATGGAAGCTGAACAATGCTCTACTCAATGATAACTTAGTCATGGAAGAAATAAATAAAGAAATTAAAGACGTTTTAGAATGTAATGAAAATGAAGGTACAACATACCCAATCTTATGAGAAACAATGAAAGCAGTCCTAAGAGGAAGACTCATAGTTCTGAGTGCCTCCAAAAAGAAACTGGAGAGAGCTTACACTAGCAGCTTAAAAGCACACCTGAAAGTTCTAGAACAAAAAGAAGCAAATACACAAGAGGAGTAGACAGCAGGAAATAATCAACTTAGGGCTGAAATCAACCAAGTAGAAACAAAAAGGACTATACAAAGATCAACAAAACCAGGAGATGGTTCTTTGAGAAAAACAAGGTAGATAAACCTTTAGCTAGACTAACTAGAGGGCACAGAGACAGTATCCAAATTAATAAAATCAGAAACAAAAAGGGAGATATAACAAAAGAAATTGAGGAAATTCAAAAAAAAATTCAGATCCTACTACAAAAGCCTATACTCAACACAACTGGAAAATCTGGATGATTGGACATTTTTCTAGACAGATACCAAATATCTAAGTTAAATCAGGATCAGATAAGCCATCTAAACAGTCCCATAACTCCTAAAGAAATAGAAGCAGTCATCAAAGGTCTCCCAACCAAAAAAAAGCCCAGAACCAGATAAGTTTAGTGCAGAATTCTATCAGACCTTCAAAAAAGAGCTAATACCAATACTCTTCAAATTATTCCACAAAATAGAAGCAGAAGGAACACTTTCCAATTTGTTCTATGAAGCCACAATTACACTGATTCCAAAACCACACAAAGACCTAACAAAGAAAGAGAACTTCAGATCAATTTCCCTTATGAATATCAATGCAAAAATACTCTATAAAATTCTCACAAACCAAATCCAAGAATACATCAAAATGATCATTCACCATGATCAAGTAGTCTTCATCCCAGAATGCATCCCAGATGGTTCAATATATGGAAATCCATCAATGTAATCCACTACATAAACAAACTAAAAAAAAAAAGATCATTTCATTAGATGTTGAAAAAGCATTTGATAAAATTCAACATCTCTTTATGTTAAAAGTCTTGGAAAGATCAGGAATTCAAGGCCCATACCTAAATATAGTAAAAGCAATATACAGCAAACCCATAGCCAACATCAAACTTAATGGAGAGAAGCTAGAAGCAATCCCACTATAATCAGGGACTAGGCAAGTCTGTCCTCTCTCTCTTTATCTATTCAATATAGTACTTGAAGTTCTAGGTAGAGCAATTAGAGAACAAAAGTAGATCAAAGGGATTCCAATTGGATAGGAAGAAGTCAAAATATCACTATTTGCAAATGATATGATAGTATACTTAAGTGACCCCAAAAATTCCACCAGAGAACTCCTATAGCTGATAAACAACTTCAGCAAAGTGGCCAGATATAAAATTAACTCAAATTAGTAGCCTTCCTATACTCAAAGGATAAGCAGGCTGAGAAAGAAATTAGGGAAACAACACTCTTCACAATAGTCACAAACAATATAAAGTACCTTGGTGTAACTCTAACCAAACAAGTGAAAGATCTGTATGACAAGAACTTCAAATCTCTGAAGAAAGAAATCAGAGAAGACCTCAAAAGATGGAAAGATCTCCCATGCTCATTGATTGGCAGGATTAATATAGTCAAAATGGCCATCTTACCAAAAGCAATCTACAGATTCAATGCAATCCCCATCAAAATTCCAACTCAATTCTTCGTAGAGTTAGAAAGAGCAATTCTCAAATTCATCTGGAATAACCAAAAACCTAGGGTAGCAAAAACTATTCTCAACAATAAAAGAACTTCTGGGGGAATCAGCATCCCAGACTTCAAGCTATACTACAGAGCCATAGAGATAAAAACTGTATGGTATTGGTACAGTGACAGGCAAATAGATCAGTGGAATAGAATTGAAGTTCCAGAAATGAACCTACACACCTAGGGTTTGATCTTTGACAAAGGAGCTAAAACCATCCAGTGGGAAAAAGACATAATTTTCAACAAATGGTGCTGTTTCAGCTGGCGGTCAACATGTAGAATAATGCAAATTGATCCATTCTTATCTTCCTATACAAGTGGAGTCCAAACTCAAATCCTAGTGGATCATGGACCTCCATATAAAACCAGGTACACTGAATCTAATAAAAGAGAAAATGGGGGAAAGTCTTTAACACATGGGCACAGGGGGCTTATGCTCTAAGATCAAGAATCAACAAATAGTACCTCATAAAACTGCAAAGCTTTTTGTAAGGCAAAGGACACTGTCAATAAGACAAAATGGCAACCAACAGTTTGGGAAACATCTTTACCAACCCTACATCTGATAGAGGGCTAATATCCAATATATACAAAGAACTCAAGAAGTTAGACTTCAGAGAACCAAATAACCCTATTTAAAAATAGGAAACAGAGTTAAACAGAATTCTCAACTGAGGAAACTCAAAGGGCTCAGAAACACCTAAAGAAATGTTCAACATCCTTAGTCACCAGGGAAATGCAAATCAAAATGACCCTGAGATTCCACCTCACACCAGTCAGAATGGTTAAAATGAAAAACTCAGGTGACACTATATGATGGTGAGGATGTGGAGAAAGAGGAACACTCCTCCACTGCAAGCTGGTACAACCACTCTGGAAATAAGTCTAGTGGTTCTTCAGAAAATTGGGCATAGTACTACCTGAGGACCCAGTTATACCACTCCTGGGCATATGCTCAGAAGATGCTCCAACATGTATTAAGGACACATGCTCCACTATGTTCATAGAAGCCATATTTATAATAGCCAGAAGCTGGAAACAACCCAGATGTCCCTCAACAGAAGATTGGATACAGAAAATGTTGTACATTTACACAATGGAGTACTACTCAGTCATTAAAAACAGTGACTTCATGAAATCCGCAGGCAAATGGATGGAACTTGAGAATATCATCCTGCGTAAGGTGACTCAGACACAAAGGAACAAACATGGTATGCACTCACTGATAAGTGGATATTAGTCGAAAAGTTCAGAATACCCAAGATTCAATTCACAGACCATATGAAGCCTAAGAAGGAAGACCAAAATGTGGGTGCACTTTAGAAGGGTGAACAAAATACTCACTGGAGGAAATAAGGAGTCAAAATGTAGAGCAGAAAGGGAAGGAAAGGCCATTCAGAGACTGACTGCCCGACCTGGGGATCCATCCCATATATAACCACCAAACCCAGATGTTATGGTGGGTGCAGGGAAGTGCTTCCTGATAGAAGCCTGATATGGTTGTCTCCTGAGAGGCTCTGCCAGAGTCTGACAAATACAGAGGAGGAAGCTCACAGCCAACAATTGGACTGAGTTTGGGGGTCCCCAATGGAGGAGTTGGAGAAAGGACTGAAGGATCTGAGGGGATTTGCAGACCCATGGAGGGAGCAACAGTGTCAATAGGCGAGACCCCCTGGAACTCCTGGGGACTGGACCACCAACCAAAGAATACCCATGGTGCTGGCCACATATGTGGCAAAAGATGACCTTGTTGGACATCTGTGGAAGGAGAGGCTCTCAGGCCTGAGGGTGTTCAATGCCCCAGTGTAGGGGAATGTCAGGGTGGGAGTATGGGAGTGAGTGGGTGGGGGAGCAGGCTCATAGAGGCAGAGGGAGGAGGGATAGGATAAGGGGTTTTCAAAGGTGAGACCTGGAAAGGGGAAAACATTTGAAATGTAAATAAAGAAAATATCCAATAAATAAATAAATAAATAAATAAATAAATGATTAAATGTATATAATGCGAACTACATTATTTTAACAATTTTAAACAATGGTTTGGTGCATGGAGTCCAACATACCAGGCTTCACCCCAGAGCACTTTCTGGTTTCCCACTGAAATTTGTTGTTACTAAATCGCAAATTCCCCTCTCAATAGAAACCAAAGTAGGCCATCCACTGTGAACTCGCCATATTTTGTTTATCTGTTCATCTGTCAGTTGATATTTGGGTCATTTCCACCTTTTGGCCATTGTGAATAATAGCTCTCTAAACACAGCTATAAAAATGCCTGTTTCTGCCTTTGTTCTTGGTGAGGACCCATCGTTCTAACTGCTGAAGGAAATTAGGCCCCTGAAAATGCACTGGGTTTGTTGTTGTTGTTGTTGTTGTTTGTTTGTTTTGGTTTTTTACTGACTTTCTCCTCCCTTTTTGTCTGACTCTCTTATCCTTTGCTTCAGCTTTCTAGGGTTATCCCTTAAGCCACCACACAAAGTTCTTGTTTCGGACTCACAAATTAAGACTTTTCAGGTGGAAGTGACCCTGGAAATGTCAAAGCCTCAGATGGGACAGTGAAAACAATCAGACAATTACTGCCATTACCTGTGAGCTGGTGAGAACCTCCAGGAGTAGCGTCTCCTGATGGCTCAGACTCTAGTGTGGGGATATTGAACTCTCAGACGTGCTTATACTTATAAGGCTGAGTATAAGTACTATTGAGTTGGCTGACTTGTTATAGGCTCTAGAACCTTGAAGAAAAGGGGTTGCAGACTGTTAGTTTAGGGCAAGCCCTGAGACTCAGAAAGTGCACAGCAGCAGTCATGGAACGCTTATCTCCTTCCTGTGAGGGGCAGCTCTGCCTCTGTGGATGCTGGTCGCTCATCCTTGACACGTGTCCTCTAGTGAGTGACGCCAGAGACCTTGTACAGAAGCAGCAGGATTCTGCAAAATAAGAAAACTTGTTGGTGAATGTGCCTGAGGATGTTGAAGTCCACAGTCCACTAGATGGAAGCTAGTGGAATTCTCCTTCTACCCTGCTGGAGAATAGTAGCCCTCCACCTCCCTCACCAACACACCACAGGAAAATCTCATTTGTAACATGATCCCCATTCTTCTCAAGATCTACCCCCACCCCTATCATTTCTGCCATATTTATTGGATCCGTTCTCAGCATGGCCTGAACAGTGTCTGCTGCAGGATCAGACAGCGTTTCTCTGGAAAAACTATGAGATGTTACTAATATATCCTGGCAGGAACTTGAGAACATGCGTGGGAGTGAGTCTGGAAGGTGCTGGGGAGAGGGAGGGAAGATGGGAAGTTGATTAGCAAAGTTGTTTATTGACCTGGGGTCATTTCCCCATGATTTAGGGTCCTTCTAGGGTCATTTTCTTGTGACTTAGGATTTAACCTCCTAGTGAGCTTAAGAGGTTGCTGGCCAGGTTCCTTGGTGTGTCCACCTGTTAAGGATGGACAGCAAGAAGTGCTACTACTGTCCTGTGTGGAGAAGAGCCAGGAAGGCATGTTAGAATTGGCTTACTGCAGTAGTTCTCAACCTTCCCAATGCTGCAACCCTTTAATACAGGTCCTCATGTTGTGATGAGCCCCAACCATAAATAATTTTTGTTGCTACCATAATTTTGCTACTGTTATGAAGTGCAATGTAAATATCTGATATGCAAGATATCCTATATGTATCCCCCAAAGGGGTTGCGACCCACACGTTGAGAACTACCAGCTTACTGGTTTACCAGAGACCCTAACACATACCTATATTCATTAGGATGGTCTCTGTGCGAGTACAGTGTAGAGCTCGCACCGAGTGAGGCAGTGGAATGGTCTGAGATATCAGTGGCAGCTATACTCTGTATTAGAACCATCTGTCTCTGGGGCAGACCTAAGATGACACACGAGGACTAGTCAGAGGACAGTTTCAATGTCTTGCCTCAAGCATGTACCAGGGCACCTCTCTGGTTTTATTTCAAAGATCATCTCCAACGATCTGAACACACACAGAGAGATGAGATCTGAATGTGGGGAGGGCTGATGTTTTAGGAGACTGTGACAGTTAACTTTTTACATTGACCTGACTGTGTTCAGTGATGCCCAGTAGCTGGTGAAGGATTATTTCTAAGTGTGACTGTGAAGATGTTTCCAGAAGAGTTAGCATTTGAGTCAGTATACTAAGGTAATAACTGTCACCAGTATGTGCCAGCCCCATGAAGACCAGTTGGGATAGAAGGCAGAGGTAGGTGATGTCCCTCGTTGCTCCTTGAGCTGTGTGATCCACCCCTTCTCTTATCTTTCTTTCCTTCTTTCCTCTTTTTTGTTTTTTAAGTTTTTCTAATTGTTTTCTTCTGATCTTGGAACTTGGTGTCCAGGTCTTTAAACTTAGATTGAATTATAGGTCCAGCTTTTCTGTTTCTCCAACTTTCAGATGACAAACTGTGAGGCTGGCTAGCTCCTAATACTAAAATTCTGCTCCACAATAAACATCCTCCTCCTCCTCTTCCTCTCTTCTTCCTTCTTCTTCCTCTCCTTCTCCTTCTTTTTCTCTTCCTCATTCTCCTTCCTCTCTCTTTCATCTATCTATCTATCTATCTATCTATCTATCTATCTATCTATCTATCTATTTCTTATTGTTTCAGAATTTCTGAAGAGCCTCCTGGCTTATGGACAATCTTCAATGAACAGAGAGCAGAAGTTAGCAAATGAATTCCCTTTGCAGCTCTGTTCTTCAGTGGGCCACTCTAGGGGACATTCTTCTCTGTTCCTTCAAGGGTCTGTGGTAGGAACTGAGCCTCTGATGTCCTCTGCAGTTCACAGTCATTGTACTTTGGCCCTTCACCTGGTTCTATGTCACTCCTTCAACAACCTCTCTCCTGGTTCCCAGGATCCTTTCCTAAGTTCACTGCCACACCCAAGTCTTGTCTAGGCTTTGCTTTCAGAGGGATCTTGTGAGAGATTCTTCTCGTTTGACTGGCAAGACCATAAACTTTGTGTGTAGGTAGTGTATTCTGGGTACCAGTTAGTCTATTAAAAAGAAAGTCTCTGGGGGCTGGTGAGATGGCTCAGCGGGTAAGAGCACCCGACTGCTCTTCCGAAGGTGATAAGTTCAAATCCCAGCAACCACATGGTGGCTCACAACCATCCGTAACGAGATCTGGCTCCCTCTTCTGGAGTGTCTGAGGACAGCTACAGTGTACTTACATATAATAAAATAAATCTTAAAAAAAAAGAAAGTCTCATTCAGAAAATATGTCATAGTCCAGCGCTGATTGACATCAGCGTGTTCAAAATTCTACAGCTCATTCTCTGTTGTCAAAATCTATTTGGAGGAAGAGCAATATTTGTTCTGCATTTTCCCAAAGTCCTCTGGAGTTATTAATGGCAATGCTAGATAAGGCTCACCATCTGTGAGAACAAAAGCTAGAACTCCTGTGCTTCCTATGAGGCTACCTGGGCAGAAGTATGGCAAATGGCCAATCACTGCGTGTCCTTATATATGCATAGCCAACACCTCAGCTGCCATTTCCCACACAGTTTCCACTAGCTGGTGGTTCTACCACTCACTACAACCTGCCTTGCCTATTCCTGCTTATCCCAGAGCCGTCTTGCTTCCATTCTGTAAAGCATTACATAATTCTCTTTACACTTACCAGAAACAAACTTCCATATATTGAGAGCCCAAATTTTGAAATGCTGGCCCTGGCAGGCCCTGAGTCTTGCCATGTCATTGCAAAGCTTCTGAAACCTTATTCCCCTACACAGCTCATCTCTGAGGAGTAGGACATGGACCATCTCCAGCCTCCAGGGTCAGCATCCATCACTGCCTTCTTTTCCTACTTCCTGAATGGCAGCCCTTGGCAGGCAGTGAGGAACAGGCTGGTTGCTCAGATGTCCTTTTGTCCTCCCTGCCTCTTCTCAGTATCCTGGCTCTTCAATTGGAAATTCCTGGACATTAAAGGTTATGTCTCGGTGACTCAGGTCCTGGCACAGGCTGTGCCAGAGAAACACTGTTAAAGCAGCATTTTTAAACAATGAAGGTGGAGTTACATATAAAGGCAGGGAACACAAAGGAGCAAGTTAAATGTGAGGTTTTGATATCTAAAAAAAAACAAACAAACAATAGTTTGTGTGGGCCTTGGGGAGCATGTTCACATGACCCTAATGCATTTTGCAATCGGAACCAAAGATGATTTAAAAAAACACACAGACAGTGAGTTGTATGAAATGTGGAATCAACTTTATTCTGATATAATGTTGAGTACTTTCTAGGGCACCAAGCATTACAATCTCCTAGACACTGAATCTTAATCTTGTATCTATACAACCCTAAAACAGAAGGATGATGGCATCAGATGTGCAGCTAGTCCACCAAGCAAATAAAAAAAAATACTAAGCACTGATGTGACAATAGGGATCACCTGCTGCAGTGACAATAGGGATCACCTGCTGCAGTGACAATAGGGATTATCTGCTGCAGTGACAATAGGGATTATCTGCTGCAGTGACAATAGGGATTATCTGCTGCAGTTCCTCAACTTTGTAGGTATAGACAGTATGGCTGATGTAGGTATAGACAGTATGGCTGATGTAGGTATAGACTCTGAGGCTGAAGATACTTGCTTGGGAGAACCTCAGCTAGTCAGTATGAGACTTCTGACCCCAGGCTATGTTCTTCAAACACACTTTATGAGGAATGAGCCTGTGATTTTTTTTTCTCAGAAACAGACTTATGGGGAAACCAGGAAAACTTATATGCATGAGAAAATTCCAAGATACAGACAAGTTTTATGTATATGGCTACTTATAATAGCTAGGAAATAAGAGATAATCAAAGGATAGAATACAAGGGATACTAAGTAATGAGTTAGTTAGAAAATGGACTATTGTGTAGCCATTAAAAATATAAACTTGGTAATGTCATAAAGACACAGAGAGGAGCAAGATGCTAAGTTTGCACGTGTACTAAAACGTAAATGTGTGTGTGTGTTTGCAGAGTACATGCTCACACACATGGTTTTACACTTAAGTTGTGAATCTGGCAAATAAATGATATTAAATGTTCAGTTTTTTTAAAAACTTTAATCCTGGTACTATTTTCCCTATGAATATTCCTCTTACTTTTTCATTTATAATGGCATAAATTCATAGACATTGTCTTGAGTCTTCTGATAAACAGTTATTAAATTAAATATGTAAGAAATTTGAGCCCCCAACACACATACAGTAGAGGACTTTCAGGTCTGTGTTCATTCAGAGATGAAGCACCTAACCCTCAAGAGACTGGAGGCCCCAGGGAGTTTAGCGATCAGGTGGGGTGGGGGTGGGGGCATCCATGTGGAGATGGGGTGGGGTAGGGAAGAGGTGTGGGGTGTGGAGCAGTTAGAGGGTGGGTGGGAAGGGATGGGGAATGGAATATGGAGTGTGAAAAATGAATTACAAATAAAATTAAATTTAAAAAACAAGAAATCTGAGATCACCCTGGTGAAGGACAAAGGGGAAAGAGTAATAGTGGAAGTGTCTTCATCCCACAGTCTAACCCGTGTGGAAACAGGGCTATGAGATGGTCCCCAAGCCAAAGTATGCATTGAAAGACAGCCTCGGATGTGATACTGTAACAACCCTTGAGAGTCAGTGCTATGGTTTGAGTATGAAATGTCTCAGTAGGTTCTTGTGTTTGAACACTTGGCCCCTTGCTTGTAGAAGTTTAGAAGTTTTGGAGCCTGAGGGATATAGGTCAAAGCTGGTGTCACTGAAGGTGGGCCTTGAAGGTTATATCCATCTCTGGTTCCAGTCTGTCCTCTGTATTCATCGCTATGTAACATGTCACTTCATACAATTTCATTGTCCCCAAGCTGTTCAGCCATGCCTGTGCCTTCGCCATCAAGGGGCACTGTGCCGTCTGAAACCCCCAATGGAAAGAACCCTTTCTTCTCCTCCAATGCTTCCTTCTGGTATTTTTGTTACAATTATTGGGAAATACAGAAGACTCCCAGGAAGAAGTAGGGCATTGCTGTGAGGAACTGACCTCGGACCTGGGAGAGTGTCTAAGAGCTTGCAAGTACAGAGGCAAGAAACCCTAGAAGGCCAGAAACAGAGTCTAATGGTTGATTCTGGTGGAAATGTGGAAGAATAGAGGCTGGATAAAGACATGCAGAAAATATGACTGTCCTCATAAGGTTGCAGACAAGAACAAGGACTCTACCAAGACTTGGGTTAGAGGCCATTCTTGTTGTGCCCTGATCAAATATCCGGGTGTGTTTGCCTTTGTCCAGAAATGCTGAATGAAGCTGAATTCAAAAGTAATGGACTGATTTATTTGGAAGAGGAGATTTCAAGATGCCACATTCAGGATGCAGCATTGTTATTATTTGTTGCTTTTAGCCAGATTGACAGTGAGGTGGAGAAAAAGTTGAGCAGAAGAATGGAAATGGAATCTGTAGTTTGGCAATGGGGAGATGGGTCGGGTGGCAAAGCCTTTGCCTCACAGGCTTGAGAACCCAAGTTTGAGTTCCACACTCCACATATAAATGTCAGGCATCGTGTTGCGTACTTGTAATCCCAATGACAGTGTACTGGCTAGGTTTGTGTCAACTTGACACAGCTGAGGTTATCACAGAGAAAGGAGCTTCAGTTGGGAAAATGCCTCCATGAGATCTAGCTGTGAGGCATTTTCTCAATTAGTGATCAAGGACCCCTTGGGGGTGGGACCATCTCTGGGCTGGCAGTCTTGGGTTCTATAAGAGAGCAGGCTGAGCAAGCCAGGGAAAGCAAGCCAGTAAAGAACATCCCTCCATGGCTTCTGCATCAGCTCCTGCTTAAGTTCCAGTCCTGACTTCCTTTGGTGATGAACAGCAGTATGGAAGTGTAAGCCGAATAAACCCTTTCCTCCC